>CAJQUW010009620.1:0-157429 GCA_907163375.1 Prostheceraeus crozeri
TTACGTTCGGAAACCACTGCTACAATGTTTGAAATGCTGCCATGAATTGCTGTTATTTGTTTTAAGCCATGTACCATTTGGAAAAAGTTTTCCTGTATTGAAGTTTTTGTGTAAGATTGTTTATTCTCTGTTTGTATTTTGATTTTAGAAACCGTCTTCAATACGTGACAGTTTAACTAAGTGATTAAGGAAAAGACGCGTTTCAAAGGCTTTTAAAATCAGAGATTTTACAGTGTATTCAAGATAAATCGATCACAATTTCCTGTTCCCCTGAATGGTTCATTTGTTGCACATTGTAAAACGTTGCGGATAACTCGCGTCCCCCTAATTGGCAGGTCAGTCATCTTCCAATTCGCACATCTTCTTACGTATCTCTAGGCAGATACAGTTTTTTAATTTCTAGATAACGCTGAAAATCGCGGAGCATTCCCATTATAGCGCTTTTACAAACTTCCCCCGTTTAGCGGATTTAAAATGAGTGATGACACCGACAACGAAAAAAAGAGATCTAAAACTGTTTAGTTGGGCCGATAATTATGGATGATGTTGTCACTGCCACTTGGAAATCAACGAAAGAAGCAAGATTATCATGTCAATAGTTGATCTGGGGATGTATATGAAATCACTTATTTTTTTCTTCCCTTAATTCGTCGGACGTTCATTGATGGACTGGATCACGAGGCCCACAACAAGTTGCAATTTCTTGTTGGGGGGATTTACTTACTCAGCATCGTGATGAGCTTGATGTTTTCTCAAGTCAGAAGAGACAATGCGTTGGTTATAGTGTAAGTTGTTATAGGAGAGATCAGATGGCAGACTCAAAATCATGAATATCAACATTTGAGCATAAACAGTTTGCTGAGTCGGATAACATGCAACAGATCATTTGATTACCGCAAGTGTTTGCATAAAACATTTCGTGGCCATAAAGAAGCAGTACTAAACTGACATACAATTTACTGATGCTTCATCCCCAATACAGAAACGGAATATAGAAAATATTTCAGGATCTTGTTTTTGGTAATAGAATGTCTCAGATAGGTGATTTTGTGGTGGAAACTCGATGGAAAATAGAGATTTCCAAAGACTAGTGTCTGGCCAGATCTCCATCATGATCAGTTACCTAGTTATTTACTTGGAGGTCGATCATGTAGAAATAACTGTATAAATTATAGTATGTTTTGAATTTACGGGGAAAAGTATCAGGTTGCGATGATCAATTTAAATAGGACACTCGACCACGGTCTCAAATAAAAATTTGATGGGATCCAGGCAGGCAAACGGAAGGACTAGCACGCCAAAGGTTAAAACAATTGACCCTTAGTGGAGAACTCTTGCCTAAATAATTGAGGTGTAAGTAAATGTCATGAGATGATATGAGATGATACTAAAAGGTATATAAATAGAATGTTTAATATAAATCGATTTAATTTTTATCAACTAGAGAATACTGTAACAAGAGTTCGTCATTGGAAACCCTTGACCGATGAAGCTTAACTAAAACTATACAAAGGTGGGAATAATTAGAATACCTAATAAAAACCAAAATTTAAAGTTTTGCTATGTATGGGATGTCATCCAGGGTTGGAAACCAGTTGTGATGTGCATGACAGCAAGGTTTCGGCCCCTAATTACATGAGTTGGGAAGATTTACGTGATTATGGAAATATATTGGTATTATTTAATTCAACTATGTATTGGTAAGACACCGAAAGGGTGCCGAAATTATCCGGAAACTACGGCAGGATAGAGAATGAAGGAAGACCTAAAGGTCTGCTTTATACGAAAAGAGGATAACAAAACTTGCAACTTTTTTTTGCAACTTTTTGCGGTTATCTTCAAGTTAAAGGATTTGTAATTGTTTGCATGCCCATTCGAATTAAAGGGTTCGCGAGTTTCATCTCTGTTTGCGCTGTGTGTTGTCGCTTACATTTGATCCTCAATTTCATTGAAATCCCCCCCAAACCTATCCCTTTCCAAACGCCTTGAGATGGAGGCAACTTGCAAATGTAATTCTCGAACGCGGTGCAAGGCGGCTGTCTCGCTCGCAGGTCAGAAGGCCTGAAGATCAGGTCGGATCGAATTCTCTTTCCAACGTTCTGGCCGGGGCGCGCCGGGCCGCCACTGGGGGACACTGCGCCCAGCGGGGCGCCGCAGGCGGAAGCGGCGGGTGGGGTCGCTATCTGACTAATGAGCCAAAGGACAAAATGACGCTGTATGAGCCAAAATAGCATAATATAATAGTTTTTGTATATTAGGATTGTAAATAAGATTGGCCGAGTTTTTAAAATTGATTAAATATTCCAGCATTACATATAAGGTAGATTCATGTGCTAAGAGTATGGATCATGTAGTTATATGAAGAAGGCATTGTGATATGAGTATATCAGACAATTACAACGAAGGATTAATTAGTGCATGGGAAGTCTAATATACTATGAATGTAGGAACAATAATTCCCGGAAAATTTTGATCAATGATTAAGAATTAGTTTTGAAAGCGGTAAGTAGGATAGTGGGGGGATTAATAAGATACTCGTTCCTATGTTAGCAGAACGATAGGAGTTATTTCCATCAAGAACATCGATTATAACAATTGAACATGTTGAGTTTGTATTTCTTCGGAGGCACTAAGCTTATGCCTGCCTTCCTATCACTATTTGTGGTTTTTTTGCAGTTTTAGAAATGAATAGGCCCGATTTCTGCTGGCACTATTTTAGAGATGATGCGATTATTTTATGTAAAAAACTGAAGGAACGTTTCATTCGCAATCACTCAGTTCAGTCAAATTTCTTTTCCGCAAATCTCCGCTAAATTGATGGAGTTCAACAATATTTTTGATAAAGATGTCTGTATGTAATGGAAACTATCATATGCTTCTATTCTTAATAATAATTGATTAATATATTGAGCCATTTTCATGCTCAAAAAACTGAATGGCAAATTGTCAAGCGCTACAAACTTCCTTATTTCATTGTCAAAAAAAGCTTCGATTCATTGGAATTACATAATAATTGATGTCCTTGCTTAATGTCCTTCTGATCTTTGTCCTTTGTTCTTATATCCTTTGTCTTTTGTCCGTATGCACCTTCCAATGGAAGCGATGTCGGCCATGATAGAGCTATCCGGGGACCACCTTAACTGTCATTCAATGATGACAAGACTTTGGCGGACTTTAACCTATGCATTCTAGGCTTTCAGCTCTTCCAACGGTAGCTATGGACTGTGCGACAGACATTGAAGATTCTGCGTTATATCCTTCAAGAACTTGGAGTACATTTTTGTGCTTGATGGACTATTTCTAGGGCAAGAAACTCACGCAATCCGATACGGGAAACTTGCTACCGCAATGGACAGAGTTAATGTCATTCACGGGATTCGTAGATTTCCTTAACCCTATCTGGCCTGGGTAGGTGTTCGATTTCGGCCCACCCTAGATACTTTTTAATCCCACAGGCTGCAACTTTCTTTCGTGTGTGATGTCTACGCCCGTTGACTTTCCTAACTTTTATTGGCGCATCTTTTGGGAGTAAAAAGATTTAATTTTGGCAAATATTTTGGCGTACGATCTAAATGAAAACTAGTTACGACGCCTACAAATCTCGTTGGAATGTACCTTTGCTCTCATTTAATAATTTTTCTCGAATAAATTAATGTAGTGTTGGCATAATAGAACAAATTAATAGATTTTGATAACATCAATGCATTTTATTGTATGATATATGGGGATAGTATTTGAATGCGTTTTAGTCTTATATCTCCATACTACTACTCATGAATAAACAGATTGAAATATATGATATATTTATTCATTTTTTTACTACGAATAATGATCTTTTGGAAATACGCTTAACATTGTAATAATTAGCGTATTTTTGTCGCTTCATTTAGGTTTCTTTGTGTATTAAATTCTAGCTAATTGACTAGATAGCCAAATTTGGGAATGAAATTCTTCGACATGAAAAAATGAATTTTTACGTTTCAATGCGGTTGTAATTGATTTACTATCATTACAGGCTTTATTTTTCATGTATGAATCAAAGCATTAAATTGTGCATTGTTTTTGCGTAAGTAAACTCGCCATGTGAACACTTTCGCATTTTTTTAGCATTTTTACATTCCGATAGCGATTGGTTTTGCAACAACTAAAATGTATTTCTAAACTTTGGTAAATAATGCACTTTCAAAACTTTTGATAATGCTATTTATGCATGGTGAAATTAAAAGTTATTGAAAAACCAGACTCACCACTGAAAAAGTTTATGTCCTATATTATAGTATGATGTAATTATTAAATTTGAGCATTTGTTTTTGAAATCTGGAGGGGGGCCGAATCGGCCCCTCCACAGGTGTGAGACAGTTAAAAAAAGCCTTACCTGAAGTATTAATGCCAGTCTCAAGATTGTTATAGTTTTATGCCCAGCTCGGGTTGGAAGGTAAATCGTATTGCTTAGCTTCTTTGTAGCCCATTTAATTAAGGCGCGAAAATTGTGAAAGAGAGTTGAGAAATGAAATTTGATGTCTCACGCTTTGATGTTATGCACCGGATCGCCCAGTTGGTTGCATGCACCCTGCATGGTTGTTGTATAAATTTGATATTGACCAAGACTTCAGATGGTGAAATTGGCTGACTCAAAGGGTCGCTAATCTGTTCCAGCACAGATTAATGGAAGCACTGAATACAGAAAATCTAACTTTTCACTTTGTCTTTATTAGTCTATTTTTGCAGAGACTAGAAATGCATACAGCTGTACATTAGATTACGTATAGTAGGTAGTGTGACCGACAATGTCAGCATACAGTGAACATTTTACATCAGTTTTCGCGGATATGCGTTCCTGCGCGTCTTTAACAATTTGTTGATCACTTTTTTAGAGACAAAAATTATGTAATAATTTTTCTGAGTTTTAATGTATACTAGCGTTTGAAACCTCTATATAAGTAGTATGAAATGTAAAAGGTGATCTTAATTAAAGCGGAAATTATATTGATTATCATAGGGTATTTCATGAACCGTTTTAAATGTAAATCTTCACACTAACGTTGAGACTCTATTAGTTTTTCGGTTGAAATTTCATGTTTCAGTTCTATTTTCATTAGGCCTTGATTATTTTATTCACGTTATTTGTTTCATTTCTTCAATTCGGACAGTAATGGGGACACCATTTAGCCTACGTCTTTAAAGTATTTATGATCTTTTTATTCGTGCTATGCTATTTTACTCTTTTGAGTGGGAGGTGTTTGTTACATGATCACGATGATTAAGATAATACTATAATGAAGCTGAAATGTTAGGCAAGAGTCACTTACATAGAAGGTGTTTTATAGACATTGTCTCTCCAACGTTGTCTGGAGGAGTTTTGAATTTATTATTCCTTCCGTATTGCTATCCTTCATCAGTCATTTCCGTGGTGATTTCTTCAAAATCTGCCAAAAATGTAGTATATCTACATTTGGCGCTGGGGTTTCTTTCTCTAGTTCATTTATTAAAATTGAAACTGTTTGCGCATTGGGGGACTTTGATTGATGCTTTAAATTGTTTTCTGACAGTCATTTCAACCGTTCGGTCTAGGCACCATCTAAGTCTATGAAATATTGTTAGATCATAAAAAGAATTAATAAATGCAACATGCAAAATTACAAATCCTTGCCGGATTAAAGAGACAGTCGACTTGCGGATTAATGTGAGTTCCAGCAAAGTGCTTCGATTGCCAAAATTCCTTCAGATTCGAAGATTTCGGATCCATTGCGCGCAAGTGATTCTCCATTAATGTTGGCCTTTCCGTTCATTTTTACAGAAAGTCAGCAGGGGTACGAAAATATAATTCACTTGTTGATGTCACATCTGTCTCCTCGGCATTGCCACTCTATAGTTTCATAACATAGAATCGAAGCCAGGCTATCAACGTGTGTTTTGGTGATGTTTGTGTGCGAAGTGTATATCACGCCACGCACGCATCTCTCATGGCTTGGTTTCTCTGTGCTCTTGCTTACTTGTTTGCCATTTTCGTGCCAACTATTGGTTTCAACTTGCTTGTGCTGGTCGTTCTTAGTGTTCTGGCGCGCGCTCTGAAAATCACACTAGATTCGCATTTTTGGCTATGATCATCTGGATGTGTGAAGATATAAAATTGATATCACTGTGATGGTTTTCTTGTTGTTGGGAACTGTCGTTCTGGTGGTTTTAGTCATCGAAGTCTGCAGGAGGAGAATATTTCATCCTTTTGTTCTGTGCTCTTGAAGCATTGTGTATTATTGCTCAATTCTAACGTTTTGTGGTAGTTGTTCGTGGTTTGGATTTTCATTTTCGTCCCTCCAAATTATTTTTGGCATTCATTATTGCAAAGTCCGAGTGCGCGTTCCCGGTCATCATAATATTCGCTCTTCTTTGAAGGTGCATAATTCCTTCGCCTTTCTCAGGTTTGCTGTTCTTGTTAGTCTATTACATCAGCTGGTATTGTCAGTCTAATCAATCAGGACTGTTCGTAATGTGTCTGTCGGTCTCTATCGCCGTGGTAATTCATTATTATTGATTTTCTGGTCTCGTGTCGTCGGATAGCCATGGGATTATGCTCGCATGGGTAGTGACCGCAAATTCAATCTACAATGTGTTTCGGGTTGCTTATCAGTGATCGTTGAATGAATACATTAAATGCATCTTTTGCTGTAAAGCTTTCACGTTCGGAAAGATTGTGCTAACATCTCTGCAAATTTTGGGAAAGACTGTTCCGTTCTGTATCATCTGGATCGTTATTTGTGCCTGGACTTGCATATCTATCTGCTTCATCGATTTGATTATACCGATTCTCTGTCATAGAGAAAGAAACTTATTTCTCTCGCGAACAGCTGAGATACGAAAGATATCAGTTGATGTTGGACGGTTGCATTTCTCTGTCATTGAATGAACAGTGGAGTACAGCAAAAGAAAGGTAAATAATGTGATGGTCTTTGGGGTAAACGATCGCGATCGGACTCAGATGTACATACGTGAACTCTTTGATAATCTGCAGTCCATGATGTTTACAGACGGTTGGCTTTGAGGACTAATAATGTTGCCTCGATAGTTCGTGTAGGTCGTGATGGCGGATAAACAAGCCGTCGTCCATTTTCGTATCGCTTCAATGACAGTAAAATCCAAGAGACTTTTTTTAAAAAAGCTCAAGGAGCTGAAGATATAATCAGCATTTCGAAACATTAATACATTCGTCCTGATCTCACCAGAACAACAATTATCGAGCTCTAGTAAGTTTTTGATTGAAGAATTCTAGGAGGGAGGTAGAGAGGTGGTTGAAGAATGTTTATCATACGATACGGATAAAAATTGATACAATGATCGCAAGAATGACGTCGACTGTTTTTACCGTGCGCGCTACTTTGAACTAACGCCCGATCGATGTGCCACAAATTTGATGAGTTTTAATATTAAAGAGCATTAATTGTGATTCATGTGCATTACTGCAGAGTTGGTCCTCAATCGATAGAAATTAGATGACGCTGTCTTTTTGAGAGGGTTATCGCATATATCGTGCAAGATGTCCAAATCGAAAAGGTGGTGGCAGTTGCGCATGGATAACGTTGATTCCTTCTCCGTTCAGTGTTCTTTGTAATACGTCCTGCAATTCGGATGTTGAACTTTTATTTCAATGAGATTAACCAATTAATTTTTCGTGTTTGGTACTTTATTGCTATTTTCCAAATGGGACAAAACTTGAACATTGTTAAAAACAAAGGACTGTTTGCGAATTTCTCTCTTTTTTATTATGGCTAATCTGAATTATCTATTTCAACTCTTATGTTCTTATATATATGGGAGGACTTTAACATGGTTTGATGTGCTGGCTTCAATCTAACTTTTGTCTGGGGACAGCGTTGGTTCTGGAACCAACTCGTGGTACGGCATGTCTTGGTAAGATAAGATTCCCGAAACTCTGGTTAGCGATTATTGGCAAGCCGACTATAACATTCACCACTGGGATCAAGTTACACGCTGTTGTTATGATGAAACGTACATGAATTTCCCATTGAAGATTCTTGGCTGAAAGAGGTATCGATTTCTTCAAGAGACTCATTTTGCAACCCGTATTATGCTCCTCGTTCTATAGACTATGATTGAGCTTCTTTAAGGGTCTTAACATTGAATTCTATATGTGAGAAGTTCTATATTCTTTTGAAATGAAGCATTGAGCAAGCGCCTTTCAACCATATTAAAGGTAAAGAGAAATCAAAAGACCATATGGGTAAATGCAACATTAAAGGTGCTCATTAATAACTGGTACAAGGCTTAGCAGTGAAAGGAAATTGGGATATGTATCAACCATTACAATTACAAGGTAAAATGTGCAATTATGAGAAAAATGTCATTGGGGAAATGCAGATGCAACAATGGAAAGTTTCAGTTTGGAAATCTAAGACATAGTTGTTGGAGCACGAGAGATCATGATTGCTTCCGAAATGCGATTCTTCCCTGTTGTCTTGCAAATCCTTGAAAAGTTTTAAAACGATCAACTATGTATCTGTCATGGAATTGATGTCTCCTAAAATATACCCGCTTCCTTTTTGTTGTTGACCTTCAGATTTTCTGCAGACTTTCTGTTGGAAAGGGGTTGAACGTTTGCTTTCAAAGGTCAATGCGAAGAAAAGTCCGGGGTTCGATAGTATCCCATCTGTAACTTGGTGAAAACTCTCATGTCCCTTTCGACACCTTGTTTCACATTTACAATGGAATGTCTGGAGAAGGCGATTACCTCACAGTGGAAATTGGAGATGTAGTTCCGATGCCAAAATCTGGTCGCCATCATTGACAAATACCCGTCCAATTCTTATTACCCATTCCTAGCTCGAATCCTTAGAAAGGGAAATAGTGAATCATTATTACCATTCAAGTCATCAGTCAAATCGACAGAAGCCATTTGGGTATCAGAAAAATTAGTTCGAAGACCTTGTTGCGTGATCAATATATACAATACGTGATGAATAATTTGGATATAATAAAAGTGATGTTGATGCTTGCCACCTGCTTACAATCGATTTGGAAACAGGGTGTTTGATAGATTTTCTCATCGACTACTGTTGACAAACTTGATAAAAGTGCCTCTTGCGCACCCTTTTAAGATAACTTTTGTGTGAATGGAAACTATTGACAGGCAGATTACAACGAACTAGGTGGAAAAGTGAATGCAAGCAGTCAGAAACAGGTGTTGCGCGGAGTGCCTCAGGGCTCTTCTGTTGGACCCATTCTGTTTTCTTTCTTAATTTCTGACTTGGGTACCTCCAAAGGCGATGTATTACAGACCAAATTTGCAGATGACATAAATCTCTGTTGTCCGCTCGAAGTAGATCACCAAAAGTCCGCTACAATTTGAATATCTGAAACATTCTGTGGATGGATTAATAGACACAAATTTGAAGTTTCGAAGATCCAAAAATGTCCAAACAAATGATTATTTCTCGAAGAGCAGAAGCGATTTCACCTTCCTGGCTAGTAAAGGATTACAAACAAGTTTCGCAATTTTCAAATGCCTTGGAGTTTCTGTGATAATACCTTAAACTGGAGATCACAGATCGTGTTTTGTCTCGAAGAGGGCTGCGTTCCAAGTTGCATGTTTTAAGACCAGTTGAAGCAATTTCTAACGTAATGAAAGTTCTTTGTGAATGTTTACAATGCATGTTATTCCGTTCCTCTATGGAATAACTGTTCCCCATTGTTTTGCAATTAGGCCATCATAACCATCGACCTTCTGGAATGTTTTTCAGAGACGGGCTCACAGGATTGTGTGTGGACCCAGCATGGTGGTGACTGTAATTTATTCCTACCATTGTTCTTACAGACGTACCATTGCTATGCGTTCAAGTTGTTTCAGCAAACTTATTCAAGTCTCTCACAACATTCCTCTGCCACCATCTTTCTCATCCCTAAACTAACTCCATACGCAAATGGTCCAGATGCCAAAATGTCGATATCTGAGTTATGGTCGGGAAACTCTCTTTTATTAATTACGATGTTCGCGCCTTGTCAAATAGTGGATTTACTTGAAATGAAATTTTACTTTGATCTACAGTTCATCTCATTACTTTAAAAAAATTTATGTAACCTGCTTTTGTCGAAACTGGTCTGACTACTGATTTTTGAGATGTGACATGAGCCCCATGATTTGGAAGTATTGGGGGTTGTCTTGATAAATTAAAGCCGTTTATTTATTAGTTATTATTATTACTTAATTATTCCAATAGCAAGAGATACACGAATTATCCAGTCGAGAAGGTAGCAAGTATGTCTACTTCCTGTGAGTAGTGCCTATCTGGAATTTTGTCCATAATATATTTCGATATTAAATTTACATGCAGTTCTACCTTATCTCAAAAGGGGAAACTGAAAGCGCGCGCAGATGAATCTAATACATGTTGAGACAGTTATATTTTTTTAAATGCATTTCTAAGTAATGTTTTTGATTAACCTTTGTTATAGCGGTGAGACTTCTCACAGAAATGAAGCTCGGAATCGGTTCTCTTTAAAAAGTGCAACTTATCACAGACACCCTAACTTCTGAAGAAGCAACCAAGGGAGCCGTTTTTGCGATGTATCCGATGGCTTTTGGTCGCTTTTGTAGATTGGCGTGAGATGATAAAGTTACGTTTGGGCCAGCGTTTCGCATGAACAGAGCTCAGTCGGATGAATGCAGACAAAAACGGACGCAGCACGAAATCTATTCTGCTCCGAGACTAAAGTGGCGGAGGAAATATAACGAGGCAGATGGGAACATTTATTTATGTCACAAGAAGCTTGTAAACGAGAGGATGACAAAGCAATGAAGCGGCAGGTGGGGGACCTAATCCCAACCCAAAAATTTTTTTAATTTCATCGTAAGCCTTGTTCAACCCGTTGATGAATCCCATTCAAAAAAAAAAATGTCGCGGCCTCCAAAGTCTCATTCGTGCAGTTTTTTGAGATATGACTATGCAAAGTTTTTGCTCCTTGGAAAGTTCAGGGCACCCAGAAGAAAACTTGCATGGTCAAGGTTTCACTTGCAAAAGATTCCCCTAAGAGATGCGTCAGTGTGGTTTTACATACACCTACGTTTTCACATAAACTGAATCAATGAAGTTGGCGTATTAAACATTTCCACTTCGCATGCCTCTGAGATCTTGTCTTCAGTTTCTAGATTCTCTGCCTGGACTTGCTGCGAATACAGAGACCACAATCGTTGAAAAATAATCTTCTTAGCTGGTGTCGATCGATTGCATGATAATTTTCGTCTTTAAAAATTTCTGTCCAGTACATGTATGCTCATGTTTTTGAGTAAATTCCTCAAAGCAACTTACACACGAGAGCACACAAAACGAATGCTTTTCAATGTGTACGTTCGTTTGAAAAAGATATGATGATGCAACAATATCAATCATACCACAGCTTGACATATACGCCTCATAAATTCAGTTAATTAAACTCAACGTTGCAATATAGGACATTGACATCCATGCCCTCATTGAAAAATTTAATTTTTTTACCGCTTTGCGGATTAAATATACGATCCATTATTTTCATGACCCTGTAGGACTCTCCAAGACGGCATAAGTTTCAAACATTTACGCGGCTTGGATTGCATTCGTGGGTTCTTTAATGCACGGGTTATTAATCTTTAAAGTAACTCTATGTAAAAGCACTGGGTCACTGACAAGCAGCACCGTTATCTTCTAAGCAATGTTCAAAGACAATGATGGAGGGCCGAGAAAAGTTTCACTGTGATGCTTGACAGCCGCCCGCCTGCTTCATACTTCTGTAGACTCACAGATCGTGGCGGGCGCAGTAACCTGCCGCAGAGTTTGCGGTCCACATGTGTCCCTACACAGTAGTGTCCACTTTGTCTCACAGTTTTGCGTCCACTTGTTCTCACAGTATCCTCGTCCATACTTGTCTCACCGTAGCATCCACCTTGCTAGCTCAAAGTAGCGGTCACAGCTAACTGCCGCGCAACAGTTAGCGTTCCACCTGCCGCGCAGTAAGCGTCCACCGTGCCGCAACGTAGCGTCCACTTGTCTCACAGGAAGCGTGCACAAGTCTCAGCAGTAGATCGATCCACTTGCGTGCAAAGTAGCTTCAACCTGCCGGCCGCAGTAGCGGTCCACCGTGCCGCGCAGTAGCGTCCCACCTGCCGCACATTTGCGTTCTACTTGTTCTCACAGAAGCGAGCACCTTTGTCTCATCAGTTACATCCACTACTTGCTGCACAAAAATAGTACTTTCCACCAGCCGCGCAAGTAACGTTCACGCAGCCGCCGCAGTACGTCCACCTGCCGCACAGTAGCGTTCTACTTGTCTCACAGTTGCGTCCACTTGATCTCACAGTAGCGTCCATTTGTCTCACAGTAGGCGTATCCAATTGACTGAGAAGAGTCGTCCCACGTGTCTAAACAGCAGTGTCCACCTGCCGACCACAGTAGCGTAATACCTTGTCCTCACAGTAGGCGTCCAACGCTGTCCTCACAGTTGCGTCCACAATTTGGTCATAACAGTAGCGTCCCCACATTGCTGCACAGTAGCGTATCCACTGTGTCTCACAGTATGCTCTCCACTTGCTGCACTCGGTTGCGTCCCCACTTGTCTCAGAGTTGCGGTACACCGAGTCGCGCAGATAAGCGGTTGCAGGCGGGTCACAGCCCCAGAGTGTTCTAATATAGGTTGAAGTGCAATGCACGTAAGCTTTACCTATCAGTTCTGGCCAGCTGTATTGCTGCTGCTGCTATGGAACGTAGTCCTTTGTTCAGGTCTTTTCGATATCCATTGTGCCCAGACAAACTGGCACCCGCAACTCCTCTAGGATTATCAACGTCACAGAAAGTTCCGTATAAGCAATAGCAGAACAAGTCCTGTTGTGCAGAACCGACTACAGATGACATGTGCCGCATTTCAAATTGTTGAGTCCGAACTGCGAAGTTTTATAGCCACAGAATTGTAGTTCTCATGAAAGTCCCTCCTAAGTCGAATTAGTTGTTACGCCTTCGAACTGGACCATATTGAAGCAGAAATTCCTACAATCAATATTTAAAAATTCTTCCTTTATAGGCATCAAAAAAACGCAACCTCTGCGTGTCCTGGCTTCCTTCGCGGATCCTGAATCAGGCATTGCTCAGATTTTATTGGGTGACGGGACACAAGCACCGGGAGTCTTGTAACCTCCTCGGCTACGGACATTGTTGACAGGCACTGGAATTATTTTGAAATGAACTGGGGTTATCGCTGTAAGACCAATACCAGCTACTACTCTTGTTTCCATGAATTATCAATGATGCTCGGAATAATAGCTGAATATATATCGACATGAGTCGGAGGTGGGAAATTTCATTCGTCAGACACCGGATGCATCCAAAATGAAGGTCTCGATTCCCGGACGATTTTGATGCAGGTCGAAGAACACTAAGGATAAGGAGAATTCTTGGCAGAGATCAAGCACCTCGTGGAGTATGCCCACTCTAAAGAATACGGAGAAAATTCCAGGTCAGAACGTTTTGGATGACGAAAGGGAATCTTTTTTTTTGATCTTCAACAACCCGCTATTGTCTTCATTCCGAGATTCCCACTAAAAGTTAAAAGAAAAAGGTTCTGATTCTTATGAAAGCCTGAATGTGAAAGTTATTCCACGAAACTATTTGTTGTCAAATGTTGGAGCCGTAGGTCATATGAGATTAGTCTGAATTTAGCAAGTCTCTATCTGAGAAAAGGATGTTGGGGGATCTCTATTTTAGTCCCTACATGAAAGCACTAGAGTGAGCAATCGGCAGACGATCACAATGAGTTTTGAAACCCGATCAAATTAACAACAACACAAACCCGATCCAACTATAAGATTCGAAAATTTATTCATATTTATGATAATAATTCATGTTTCCATGAAATGAATTCATATGACAATCCAGCGATGCTTTAGAGAACTCATAAGAGACCATCACAACGCGTTCAAATCGACACCTAAAGCCCCACAGCGCAGTCCTTCGGCAGATTCGTTCATACTTTTACTAATTGTAGGAGTCCTGAGAATATGCACTTATGATGGAGGAAAGAGTTGACAAAGGCGGGATAAAAGCAAGACCATCAATTGATCTTACATTGACCGGCTGTTCACGAGGTCGAAAATGATATTTCAATGCGCCTTGCACTTTGGCTCACCACCATGGAAAAAATGGATGACTGTCTGTCTTGCCGACTGGGAATCGTACCCTCAAGTCTTTCGAATTGCTAACCGCGTCTATGAACATCACCAAGACCCAAGCAAAGCACACCTTCCATGCCTCGTGCTATTGTTTTATGATAAACAAACCAGGAATGGTAACGTTCATAATGCGCGCTGAAAGCTTTACTTGCTCTTGACATGCGATCATGGAGGTGAGTGCTTTCGCTGGTCTTGGTGGATCTTCGCATGCCGCGTTAGAGCAAGTTCGAAGACTGGGTGCGATTCCCCCAGGCACGGCAGAGCCATTTTTCTGGTGTTGTGTCTAAGAGCAAGGCGCATTTGAAATATTATTTCGACCAGCCCGTGAAAAGCCGGAGGGCTTTGAATCACCAGAATTAGACTAGCTTCGTCTCTTGTTCAGTTTGTACAAGAAGGGAAGCATTGGAAACATGTAACGTAAATGAAAATGGCACAGTCCTTGTTTGACTATAATACCATAGCAAATATCGAAACAATGAAGGCAGGCCAGATGCAATCATTTATACACGCCAAATTGTGCAAAGTTTGCGCGTGACTTTATCAACACAGAATATCATCACAGCAAAGAGACACAGACGAAGTCCAAGTTTCTACAGAGAAGTTTGTGAAAGTTTTTTTTTTCGTGTCGCCTGCTAACCTTTTTTTAAAAATGATCGGCAGGGGAGGCCCAACATTATCGAGATAAACATTTGCGCAATGATCTGAATTTCTTCAAGGATATGATAGGATTGGTCCGTGGCGATTTCGGAGCATTTTAAAGGAATTCGAGAGCAATCTGCTAAGCGAACGCAATCGACGTATTTTTCCTATCTCTGTAAAGTATTAAAAATTTTATTTTTGCCCACTATAAAATATTAAGTTCCTGCATTGTGCCATCTGTTTTGAAATCTCAGTTTGAACTTTCAGCAAAGTGATACGATTACACAATCCAATTCTGTGGTTGAATCATTAGTTCGATTGTCCAAGGTCGCCTAGAGGAAACGGTGAGCTATGTGTTTACAATTTTCAATGACTTGTTGAGGATAAATCATAGATAATTTATCATCAGGATTCCATTCGTATAATAGGATTGTATTGTTTGGTCTAGATTTATCAAAGCTTCCATATTTATTGAAAATGGCGCGTTCATGTATGTGTGTTGTGTCTATCACTTCCCCTCACATGTATTAAGGCGTTCAACCACAGAGTAGGGATAGATAGGTAGAGTGTCCGACTCAAGTGAAGTAATCTGTATACAGTGAAAATTTTTATATCAAAAGATTCAGTTATTTTTCGGAGCTTTGCGTTTCCCTGGTCCACAAAAATGTGAGCACTTTTGAAAAAAGTCAAAATTTTGCCAGATGTTATATACTATTGAGATGACTCATCCTATATAAAGTAGTATTTGAAAACAATGTTGGATATCAAAATAAGGTAATGAATATTTTGATTTAATTAAGCTATCTTCCTAACTTAAGCGGAAATCAAACTGAATAGTTAAGGGGTAATTCATGAAACACGCATAATAAATGAAAGTCTTCATGAAAAAGTCGCCAATATTATTCGTGGTTTCTTGCCATTTCTTGGCTGAAATTTTAAAGTTTTTTAATCAATATTCATACGGCATGATTGTAATGGTTCACTAAATTCATGTTTCATTTTTTGAATCTGAATAGTGAGTGTGGACCCATTTACATCTTTTGAAAGTCTATTTATAAATCATTGTTCTTTGATTATGTGATCTTTGCTCAGCCAGTGGCAGGATGCTGACTGTGATATGAATCACGCTTATCTTGAGGTTGTTGTAGCCAATGAAGAGTATTTGGATACCCGATCGGAATTTTCTCATTCAACAAACATTATATCTCCAAGGCTTGTCCATGAGAATGCTGTGAAATACCCATCAATCCTTCTGCACTTGCAATCATGATCATTCAATTCCGTTGTAATTATGTTGCAAAAACTGCATAAAAACTGGTGCATTTCTCACACTTTGGTGACAATACCACATGTATCTCCGTTATAGTTAGTATTAGGTATGGAAACATTCCGGCAGCGTTTGCTTCGCTTTCGCTTCAGCTAGGCACCAGGATCGTCGAACATCTATTTTAGCTGGTGTTTTTTTTCGAATAAGATTTATAACGTAGTCTTATTATAAAATGTTCTAAAATTGAGAGTTAGATCTTCTCGCAAATTTTACACGTGGCGCTCTTTAGAGGAAAGATTTTTTTTAGGTTTAGTGACAAATTTTCAAAAACTTAACGTTAGGTCCTATGAAATTTTCGAAAATGTGTTAGGCAGCAATCGACAAAATATCCAACGTGGACGAAAAATTTTAAGTTGCTCACAAAATATCACGGTAATCTAAAAAATATACACATGGTCGAAAAATCATCACGGTAGTCTCGAAAATTTAGGTCTACTCTAAGAAATTTCTACGTACGCTAGTGTCCCAATTATAACGCAGAATGATTGTATTTCCAAAGAATATTTCTTTAAAAATGGAAACCTCAGAAATGGAAAAAAACTTCAACTGGGGACAAAAACTGGGAAGAAAACCTCGACGGGAACGGCGACGACGAAAATGGAAGAAACCTCGAGAATAATATCCTTCGTTATCACAATAAAAAACAACGTGAAATGGACATTTGAAAAAATGAATAAAGAAAACACAAAGATAGAGTTTTCTCAATTATTATTATTTTATTTTGTATTCAATACTATGGACAAACAAGCTTGGTGCCATTTACGTTGTCATACAGGATCACGTAACAATCAAGACTATACCATACAACCGAAAATACCGAGGAAATAAAAGAACAGATAATAAAGTCAGACTATAAAAAAACAAAACGTCACAGCTAAGGCCTTGGGAGATGACACAATTTTCGATATACGCGATGTCAAAGAAATCAAGACTTCCCATGTCTGAAATTACAGCAAGACTTCGAGGGAAGAATGAGTTTTTTCGCAAAACCAGCATGTTATTTTCGTTCGCTGTTGTGAAGAACTGAGCCACCCTGCCCCCCCCCCCCACCCCCCCCCCCCCCCCACCCCCCCCCCCCCCCCCCCTGGTGTGTCTCGTACGTGTTGTAGGAAGAGTTGAAGTGGAATCCAACGACACAAGCATATGGCACACGTTTACTTTACAATGTAAAAAGTTTGTGACAAAGTCACAACATCGGTGACTTTCCTTCTATGGTAATATAGTGTCAGCCAATTTAAAACCTGCTCACAAATTGTCACGTAATCAGAGCTATTTATATGTAATACCACTCTGAAAGCAGAGAGAAGGCTTTACAAAACGTTTTTTGAACTCGTCTCCATCTTTATCGATCATACTATTTAAGAAGTAGAGACCATAACAGTCCCGTGAACAATAATCAAGAACTGTAGATCGTATAGTATCATATGCATTGTATAACACTTTCAGTACTTGAACATCAATGACAGTGTTGTACATCGTCCCAATACTGAACAAAACCTAACATACGAAAAGCTTTACAGACTATTTTCGAGATGTGTAAAGAGAGACGAAATCAGATTGTGAGTGAAAAAAAACACCTAAAATACTTTCACCTGATGAAACTTTGTTGCAGAGTAGACTGAGAAGGACATTATACGCGTAATTACAACTGAATATCTCGCTTCTAAAGAAAAATCAAGTGAAAAAACATTCTATATCAATAATTTCAGTTAAGATTCCATTTGTGGCACTCAATCACAGAATGAGGATTGATCTTTCTTGCAGATCAAAGCAGTCTTTTTCCACAAGAAATACGTTCAAACAACTTTTGATATCATTCAGCAAAAAGAAGACAATTACTTGAGCGCAAGCATGAGGGCATATCATTTACGTACATAATAGAAATTAAATAACATCGCGGAGCGCCCGCAGTATGGACCCTTGTGGCACTCCTGAGAAGACAGGACTTCGCCAATCAGACTTGAAATCCGTGTAAAACAACACGGCCTGGAAACAGTCTTTTGCAAAGTAACTGCGGAGAAACCATTTCAGATACAGTATTAGAGATACCAAAGTAATTTTTTCCCATTTTAAGCAGCAAATGAGAAGTGAACGATGATAGCGGTGTCAGAAACCGCGGCTTTACTCGAAATCCGTGTATGGTAGATACTGTGCAAGCGCTGAAACCCGATCAGTCAAACTCCGCCGGTTTGAAGTATAAAGTCAGTGTAGCATATCAAGATTAGAAGTGGTAATAGACTTATTCCTACATAAAAACCGTGTTGCTGATCACAAATCATATACTTCCATATGATACTCCGGAGGGCACTGTTTACATATACGTTCGAATAACTTGCTTATCACAGGCTGAATGGAAATAGGCGCGAATACGAAGTTCAATTGAGGATTTCTCACCATTAGCTTGTTTATATAGCGTGAGAGAATATTATCTGAACTTTAAAACTGATGGATACTTCCCAGATTCGAACAGTGGAGATGTGTATATAGCAGATAACGAGATAACATAAACTTCATCGGCACATTCAATCAGTGAAGATAGCGGAAACCCCATCAATAACCAGATGCTAGTTGTTACTGGTCGAAGGTTCAGAATTTCCCTTTTCACATTTCCCTACCTGCATGGAGATACCCTGGGCAAGTGAAATACACAGGCACATCATATCTGATTTGCATAGACCGGCAAAATCACGTCATTAGTCAAATACAAAAATTCTGAATGGAAGAGTAACGACAAAACACTTGAACGATTGTCCACGAAGAGAAGTGTACTCAGTAGAATCCGTAGGTCATGATGTTTGGGAGAGAGCTAGATGCATTTAGAGATTTGATATATGACCAAAAACCTCTTCGGATTAGTCTAATATTAGTCCCGACACGATTGACATACTCAGCATGGCAGCGCTTTTGCTTAAGCTTTTACCTCTCCACATCGCATAAATATAAAAACCCTCGAGTTAAAGTCAGACTCTTTATCACGAACCCATTTACGAATGAATAGTTTCCAAGCACGCTCTTTTTCTTTTGATTAGGAGCTATAAAGTTCGGAATTATACCAGTAAGGCAACTTCGTACTTTGAAAAATTTTACAAAAAGGAAACATGATCAGATATTATTGCAAAAAATAATATCGGTACAAGTTAAGATAATGCTTCAGTAGCACTTCGCAACACAGCAAATTTGCGACCAACCACAAACAATGCAAGAAGACAACAGAATCAAAGTTTGAAATCAGCATTTTTTATAAATTGTAAGTTGACCTGCGAGTCACACTCACTTGACTTTCAGCTGCAATAGCACACTGTAAACGAGGCAGAGCAACGATGAGTCGAAGTTTGTAGTATTATCTGAATAATCGCCATCAATTGCATAGACCATTGCTACTGAGCCTAGAGTCCAAGGTGAGGAGGTTTACCATTACAGGAATGGAGAGGGTAAAAGAAAAAGATGTAACGGTTGGGTATCAAGTTAGTCGACCCAAATAGAAGCTTTCTTATTTGTATTCAGTTCTGTTAATTCCCATCTAAAAACGGTGTATGAATGTGTATAGGTTTCAGACGGAATCAGGCCTGTGGTGATGATTTACGCACTAAACGTCTGGGGGGTTGCTACTTCTCCGAGTTCGACCAAGAATGGAGCGGTTCCTGACATTAATTTATTAATTGTGTCTTTTCAGGGCTGCCGGATTGGATTGTTATTTGGATTTATTGTGCGTATGCTGTAGAAGTCAACTTATATTGTAACAAATGATATTAGAAGAATCATTCTGAGGACCACACGCAGGCTCTGAATACGGTGACTTGGGATAGATGACTCATCCAAAAATTGATGTCCTCATGAAGAACTAGATCCGGTGTTTGTGCAGATATCAGAGTACCAATAAACATGAAAAATAAACTGAAAAAAGTGTCCATTTTTTAACTTTGTTTGATGTGCATACTGTTGGTTGTTGGTCGACTCTCAGACTGCTTGGGCATACTTTCATTGGTTCAACCCAAATTAGCTCGATATTATTTTCAAAATCTCAGACTCCGACGGAATTTTGGGGACAATTAGTAATGTGAAATAGATGGGTGTTGTGAGGTATTGTTGGGATGTTTTTATAAGGACAAATGTAGATTCTCACCGCCTACCCATCCTTCTTTTTACTGTTCAGGATTTATCGCGATCACGCAGATTCTTAATTTTTTATAGGTATTTTTTGTTTTTGGTGCTAGTGAAAAAGACGGGCCAAACGTAATTAGCAAAAAATGGACGTTGAAGTTTGAATTCGGTCAGTGATAATCATTTTACGTCTTTTCCCACTCAATGTACCGCATGTATCTATATTCAATTTATGCCAGTGTCTCTTCGATGGTGCTTCTATTTATGAAATCTATTTGGTTTATATTCCACAAATTGTTCATTCCGTAGCTACGGTTTACTACAAAGCTCAAAATGTTACATGAGGTATTTTGAAAATCAGGAATCCAGCGCTTTCCACAATAACAATAAGAGATACCATTTTCGTCCAACTAACTTGTATATTAAGGCGATTGACAAGACCAAACCCCCCCCCCCCCCCCCCCCCCCCCCCCCCCCCCCCCCCCCCCCCCCCCCCCCCCCCCCCCCCCCCCCCCCCCCCCCCCCCCCCCCCCCCACCCTAGATGCTTCAAATTATTCTAACGGAAGGCGTTTACTTGGAAAATACTTTACATTGTATAAGGGAAAAAGCTTATATGAGAAAATAGTTTACCGGGGAAGGTCTCGGAACCCAGGACCGCGGGCTTGAAAGTCCTGTCCGCAAGGCCAAATAGACTATCAACGCTGATGTCTGGGAAGTAAACGAGCTGAACTGGTTTTGTTCTGTGAAAAACGGTTTTACGTCGTGACGTCGACGCGAACCATGTGCTTGTAACACTTCTAATATAAAGATTAGAACATTTAATAAAAAAATTAAGAAAGAGTATGGTCTTAAGTTAAGAATGGTTAACACCAGGTAATAGGCATATTCTTTAACGAAACAGTTTAAGGTGCTTTAACAATTGTTATATCTTCAGGTAATTTAGTAATTCCAGTAAGTTTTGCTACTGCATTAACAGGCTAACAGGGTGTTTTTTTACACTTCACTTGATTACAATGATAGATAAATCTCTTAATTACAAAGAAGCGAAAATGCAATAAAAACTAAGCATTTACATATCTAGAGAGAATTTATTGGATAAACTACATTATTATTTTCAAATGAGTATGTAGATGATGAATGTATTAACGTTAGATATGAATGAAGAATATTGATCAAATAGCTTAATGTTGTTTTTTAAGCTATAATAAAATATCATTTCATTTAAAGTCCGAAAAAGTTGATGATAAAAATTCTAGTGATGGTAAAACTTTTTAGTGGATGTTAAAATTTCCTAATGAAGAAAATGATAAATTTTTTTTTTAGAAGAACTAAAAACCTTTATTAAACAAAACTTAAAACGAAAAGATGTCATACAACAAAACCAATAAAAAAAATAATTTGTTCAGTAATAATGTTTTTGTTGTATTCCAATGTATACCACAGAATTCCAATATTATATTTTAAAATGGATAAAATTAAAGCTGGATAATCAAAAACAGATTAAACAATTATAAGAGATTAATTTAAAACAAAAAAATATTATGAAGACAATCATCCTTCAACATTAGAATGATATAAAGCTGGTATTCAATCTGATATGTTTTGAAAAACAAATGCTGCACACCGAATGCCAAGTTAAGAAAAAACAGATTTTGAAAAAATATGAAGGAACCGCATTTATAAAACTCCTTGAAAAAGAACCTTACAAAATAATTATAAACACAAACAAATTAATATAAGACAGATCCAGCTCAGACAACAAAAACATATAATAGATGGAACTATGGATTACTAGTAAATCGAAACTTTAATAAGAAATTACCGAAAATCTATGCTATTTGAACATTCGTATTTTCATTTAAAGATGGAAAACAACAATTACCTTAGATTTTTTATCTCGGACAAAAAGAAATATTTCCCCTCCACAACCTTTTCGCGTGAGGTTTAATTTTTTTCACCAGATGAAATCTCCTTTAAGATTTTAGATAAAATTTTTTTGATCTTTTAAGAGGGAAAAAGCCGGATATAAGAATAGTTTATGGCTGTAGACGATCCACAAAAAAAATAAAGCCAAGTTAGATTAGAGTTTGGCAGCAGTTAAAATCTCTTAGACGTTATAAAAGACAATTACAAAATTTATTATTCAACGGTGAGTAAAAAGTAGGAAAAGGTTTTTTTTTTAAATCAGAAACAAATGTATTTTTACCAACCAGAATGATCCACAAAGAATTTACTAAATAGAATAAATTATTTAATATCTGCAATAAAAGAAAAGGACATTAATTCTAGTTTCCAAGATGTTAAATTCATGCTTAAGTTGAAAAGAACGTTAAGAAAAGAAGATAGATTCAAATGTGAATAGGAAATTATATAGAAATGGTTTAAGCTGATAAAGGATATGTGTTGTTTCTTTGTTATTTTATTTATTGAAAGAAAAATTAAATATTATTCATATAAATTTTAACTAAAAAATGTGTTCAGCAGATACTAGACTCAAAATTCATTATCATTTTAAAAAATCTAACAGAGATTTTACGGGTTCATCAAAATTTAGTACGACGTTAATAAATTATAAGCAACTACTGTCCCATCACACACTTGTGTAAATTTAGACCCCCTTTCTACATTTTGAACAAAATAGAAATTATCAAAATTGCATTTGACTATTTTCTCCACATTTTAACACTATTCAAAACGTTATCAAAGATGTGAATTGACCAATTTAGATATTCTTACTGATTAAAGGAGCAAAAACGTAAAATACTAGAAACTTTTCTTCCTGGTTCTCTACGAAGTTGAATTCAATTATCATAATGAATTAAAGAGACCATTTAGGTATGACCATTCAAAGATATAAGTAAACAACTACATTTTGGCAGTTGAACCTGGCAGTTAATAAATTTTCTCTTTATCTTACTTTTAGACGAAAAACATCAAGTTGATTTTAAGTCATGAATAGATCATTGTCAAAGGCTATTACGATTTTAATAAACAAAAAACTTATAGTGAATGTTATCATTTATGTGAAAGATTCCCAAAGAATAACTGAAAGTGAAATTCAATTGTTTGTACATGTGTGAACATTATTG
The DNA here is from genome assembly GCA_907163375.1 of Prostheceraeus crozeri. Taxonomy (NCBI): domain Eukaryota; kingdom Metazoa; phylum Platyhelminthes; order Polycladida; family Euryleptidae; genus Prostheceraeus; species Prostheceraeus crozeri. The sequence goes on from CAJQUW010009620.1 coordinate 23,361, forward strand.
AGGTGGATATTTAAATAGGAAATTTGTCAAATATAATTATTAAGCTTTCAGCTTTTACTGTACCCATTGGGTTATCGATTAAATGCATGTTTCTACCAAACAATTAATATATTTATCCTATTACAAGAAAAACTATTAACAACATTAACATTAAAATCACTGATCAATAGGAACAAGAAAATAAATTTTGGAAGGTGAAGAGATTACGTCTAGATCTTTTTGGTTAGTGAAGTTTAAATTTTCTTCCTTCTTCTTTAAAAATAAAAATAATTTTTTTTATTAAAAATGGAAGTGAAACTACCCCCATTAAATAAAAAAAGCTTAATATTAACTCCATCAGATCCAAAATTAATCTAATATAGTTTTGTCAGTTATCTGTGAAGATCAGGATGTGGAATAAAAACAGTAATTTTCTTATTTAAAAATTCTCATTCGTACACCATTGATTCTTTTTGGATTATAACCAATCTTATCATGTATACAACAACAGCAGAACCAACCCGTCTATCAATTTTTAAAATAAGGATTTTGAAAATGAATCTTAAAAAAAACAGCAATTACTTTCATTTATTCAAAGAAACATGAAAAATCTGATTGATGAGATGAAGATAAGAAATAAGTTCGTGTTGTGAAGAGAGAGAGCAGCAAGAAAGTTTATAATGCAGTTTAGTAGAATCCAATAAAAATAATGCACATAAAGATACAATTAACAGAATGATACGTGGTAATATGCACGATCCTAGTAAACTAGATAAAATAATGTAAACATTGTGATTTTTTTTATGATTGTGTTTAATGATAGAATATCAGGCCACTTCAAAGAAATTATTTCACAAGAGGTAGAAATTAAACAACTGTAATTGTTTTTATGTTAACACAAGATGTATGTATTCCATTAGATGGAAGTGTTTATCAGAAAGAATGCAAATATTATTGTAAACTATTTGAAATTAAATGCAAAAAACTGTAAGTGATTTGCTATGAGTTTTATGCGGTAAAGAAATAAAGATGAATTATAACAATCGTGTTTTTTTGAACAATGCTTGGTCAAAAGATTATGGCTTCATTTACAATTAATATTGATAAAATAAAAATTCATGACAGGAGTTTTATAGAAAATATTTTCGCGGAGTGATCGAGTTAACTTTTTTTCTTATATATTTTTTTACTAATAAAAATAAAAAAATAATGTTGAATGCTTACAAGAATGGAAGATGTACCCAGTTTTATTTAAAAGGGGATCATCGTCATTCCCCCCCCTACAAACCCAGTCTATTCGAAAAGAAAAAAAAAAATAAAATAAAACAAAAAAAAAAAAAAAACTTAAAAAAAATAAAAAAAAATAAAAAAAAAAAGAAGTTAGATTTTACTATCATCATAAATACGTAGCGCTCGGTTACAGATTTTAAAGCAAAACATGGCTATTTAAACCGTGTGTTAAAACCAAAAGTCCTTTCCAATTTGTCTACGATGTGTTCAGAATATTTTTTAGCGTATAATAATTTAATGGTGGGTTGGTTATGAAAGCACATTTAGACAACACACGATATTAGAAACATTAACATCAATTACAATCAATGTAAAAATACATTTTTTCTTTTTAAAAAATATGGAATCCTTGAAATGTTTCTCGGACAAACTTCTATGATTGAATGGAATTAATCAAGGAAACAAATTTGGTGGGTTTGATGCACCAAATTAAACGTAGTAAACGTAGTAAACGTATGAAAACAAAACAGGAAACATAATAATAAACGTAAGGTGTTAAAAACAGAAACGTGGAACAAAAGAGGTTATTAGAAACTCCTATTAACTGATATTTTTTTGATGATAGAATTAAGGATGAACTTGGTGATAATTTATGTAATTTATTTAATCCAAATGAAATTAAATTATGAAATGTATCTTTTGTTAATGCAGTAAATGATATGCGGGAAACCTTTAGCAAATGGTAAAATTATTTAATTTACTTGGAAAAGTTATTAAAGATTTCAAAATTTTTAAGATTCAAAAATTAAAGATTCAAAATTTTTACGTAACCTTCTATAATAAAAAAATCATTTGAAACATGGTTTTTCTAATCTGGAAGAGAGAAATTCCGATGTTAACGAATGGATTTTTTAACAGGTAATATTAATTATGAAGATTTGGAATGAAGCTAGTACAAAGATCAATAGATGGTGCAGGTGTTAATATGAAATATAGCATCAAAGAATATTTCGGTGAATATTGCAATATTCCTTCTAGAAGAATTTTTGTTTTATTAAATGTATATAATGTTTTACGAAGCTTTAATGAAGAACAAGGAGAAATGATGAAAGAAATGTCTAATATTTTTTTATATAAAGAGAAAGCCACATCCAGAACAGGAGTAATGTCAAACTGCAAATTTTCTCAATTCAATAAATATTTTGGAGAATGTGTTCAATATTATAGTCCTGCCAATCGTCATTTAAATCCGAGAGAAATTGAAGCGTTTCATAATTATGTTTATTACAATTATTTTCACGAAGCATCAACAATTGGTCACTATTGTTTAATTAATAAATCTCATAAATTAAAAAGCTATTAAGAGAAATTGAAAATAATTTCAAACCTATATATAAAACAGTTACTGATGAAAATCTAACAAACGCGTCCATATAGAATCATAACAAAGAAAGAAATTGACTATAGTTCAACATATATTTGGGATCTCAAAACTTTTCCTGATCCTAACTGTTCAACAGCTCATCCTATTCCTTATGCTGTAGGAGCTATTAATTTTAATAAATTTATATGTTGCTTACCGAAACAAAGATTGAAAGAATTAGAAACACGTTTGTTAAGTGATATGATTAAAATTAAACGATCAAAAGATGAAGTTGAAATTAAAAAAAACTTAAAAAACAAATTAATGAGTATAATAATTTAACTGAATTAGAATTTAATAAACTTCAAAAATTGTGTGAAAATATTTACGAGAACTGAGGATGATGAATGTCCAATCGGGGGAAACCCAGAGGACGCATGTCCGATCCATCAATTTTTTAAAACTCTTGGAAAATTTAGTTATTCGAAAGTAACTTTAATAGCTCACATTTCATCAGGTTTTGATTCCTTTTTCCCGATAAAAGCTAATTTTAGATTAACTAAAGCACCACTTAAAACTTCAAGAGGAATATAACTGCTTCATTACAAAATCATTATTCAAACTGAATGTGTTTGGTAGATATATTCAAAAATCTTTTAGATTTAAAAACAATATGAAAAAAAATTCATCTTCATATAAATTAGCACTTCAAACTATCATAATGAAATGTGGTTATCAACATGTAAAAACAAGTCTTTCTAAATGGTGTGAGAATTTTAAAATTCCTACGAATGTGTGTAAATTAAATTATGAAATTGGAGACATAACACATGTAAATTATAAAGAAAAAGAAAATGAATGGAGACCATATTTAGTTAACGATATTCTTTCTTTATCTTTTTGTATCTACAAAATAATAATGTTTATGCGAGATTTAGTATGGTGAAGATATAACTACTAATTTAACATCCTCCGCTTTAACATTTAACGGTTGAATGAAAAGCGTACAAAATGACAATATAAATATTCATTCTCATATAGATTTATGGGCTAGAAATTATATTAGAAAATCTGTTAAAGGTGGAAGAGTTTCAGCAAATATAAGAAATACATATCGCCATTTTGTAGCATCTTGTTACCAATATTAATACAGTATTTACCTGGTCGCTACGCTGGGGGGGACTTTTTCCCCTGGAAGTAATTTAATAGATTTAATGAAACAGTATCGAGATTTAGGAGATAAAACTGAAATTTGTAAGAAAATTTCAAATCAACTACTTGAACAAAAAATGAATTTCTAATGGCTTTTGATGCAACATCTTTATATCCATCAGGCTATGTATGATGAAAATTCAGAATACCCTAAATCTGAATCAGTTAGAAAAATTTCGTGAAGAAGAAGAACGAGAAGTCGTATATAAATTTAATAGTCAAAACATTTAGACCTAAAACTGGAATATTCTCTGCTGTGCTTCAATATCCGAATGATATGTTTTTTCAACCACTTCCTATTAAAGATAAAGTTAAAAATCAAATAATAATTCTCATGTAAAAGTAATCAGTTTAGAAATGGTATATGTTAATGATGTATTAACTTCTGTACACATACAAGAAATTGTTAGATGTGGTGGAAAAATCTTACATATTACTGATGGTAAAATTTATGAAAAAAATTATCAAGTTTCACCATTTCGAAATTATATTGAAAAACTTTTTCATTTGAGAAAAAGATATAAAACAGAAGGAAATACTGTAGGCGATGAGTTAATTAAATTATTGATGAATTTGCTATATGGCAAAACTGTGCAGAAAGATATAACCACTAAATATTATTTATGGAATGAGAATACATTGAGAAAAAAATTTCACTCAAGAAGTTAAAAGATTATGAAAAATTAAATGATGAACAATATTTAGCGAAAGTAGAAATGGAAGTTGATGAATTTCTTAAAACTAATATTGTAAAAGATTGGAAAACGTCATTCATTGCCATTCACACTTAGGTTCTTTTATTCTTTCTCACTCTAGACGAATCATGAATAACTATATTTTAGAAATTAATGGTTTCAATTGAAAAATACATTTCTATTATACAGATTCAGTAACAGCTGACTCGCCTGTAATATTGAGAAAGAATAATTTATTATTCATTTCTAGAGTAGATAGTATAGTAAACAACTATAAAATTAATTCCCGTTTGAAATTTAAATGGTGATATGAAAGAAATTTCCATTTTGTTGATAATTTAGAAATTTATACTCATAATGGATGGAGTAAAGTAAAAAAAATTATTAGACATCTTACAAACATAAGTATTTATCGAATAAGAACCAAAACAAAAAATGGGAATAGTAGATGCTACTGAAGGATCATTCATTGTTAGATGAAATAGGTAATGAAATAAAGCCACAAGAATTAAATATAGGAACAAATCTACTACATAATAAATTATTTTTGCAACCGACAATACAATCACATTGAAACAAATTGTAAGTGATTTTCATGTTAATGACAACACCTAATTTAAGATGTAAGCAAGCATTTATAGTAGGGTTCTTTTTAGGAGATGGCTCTGCTGGAATCTATAATTATGTGAATCAGGAGTCAGATATTGTTGTAACTTTAAATTTTTTAAAAACAAGACCTTAACCTCTTAATGAAATTAAAAACATATATTAATGAAGTCTATAACAATGATTGTAAAATATATAATACAATGAATCATCTAGTGTATACAAACTTAATTTTCAAAATCCAAAACATATATGCAGTATACTTTATGAAAATTATTACAATCAGTTTATAGAGAAAAACGTGTTCCTTGATATGTTCTAAATGCTGAATATAATATTAGATATTGGTTGCTTTGTTGGATTTTATGCAGCAGATGGGGAGAAGAAATCTTTTTTTACAAGGAAATATGCAACTATTCGTTTTACACAGAAAAATAAAGAAACTTTTAGTGTTTTATACAATTTGGCATCATCTTAGGTATTAAATTGCTAGTAAGCGAAAGAAAAGATAAACCATTATGCTTTAGTGCGTGTCAAGTTGAAAATAATATTACCAAAGATGTCACCACTGTAAGATATTTAAATAATAAACCACAATATGTTTATGATATTGAAACAGAAGATGGCACATTTAATTGTGGTTTTCCATTAATTGTAAAAAACACTGATTCAATATACAATTATAATGAACTCTTCAATAAATTAGATGCTGCTGGCTTATATGTGGCGGGAGGGAGAATTGTGTCAAGGAAAAAATGATTATGGAAATGGTGGAATAATTTTTGCAATGTTTATTGCACCTAAAGTAAAATACTGTATTACTGTAGATGAACAAGGGAGACTTAGTGAAAAGAAAACATTCAAAGGATATTTCACAAGATAAAGTAAAAGTAAAATATGTCCTGAAATTATAGTCGAGCAACACATTATCGACTACAGTTCATAAACCATGGACAAGATCTTTAGAAACTGGAATTAGTATTCCTGATAAAAATAATAATTACTGAAGAAAAAAATTTTTTCTGGTCAAATAAATATTCTTTTAAACGTCAAGCACCATGATGAAAATGAAATTATGTTACCTTATAACGGAGAAGATATTCAAGGCTGAAATATTTCAAACAATCGTCAGTGAGAGTAAATTTAAGTGATGATGATGACACGTGGGAATAATAATTTTTTTTTATTACATCTAAAAACTTATATTACATCTAATAATATTATTACATCCAAAAAATATTATTACATCTAAAAAATCTATTTATATCTAAAAATTTATATCTAAAAATTTTAATATCTAAAATTTATATCTAAAAAATTTGTATCTAAAATTTATTTCCATGACATATATATGTATTTATTGTTAAAAAATGATGTTACCAAAATGTTGGTGGAGGTGCATACCCGAGTGACTCTTTTCTATGGGTTTTTTAAGGGAATATATGGGATTGTAAGGGATCCAATATGATCCCGTTCACGATGCAAATAGGATCATATGGGTTCCTTGGGGATTATGTGGAATCCTTTAGAATATCATACAACTGAATCCCCTAGAATCCATGATCCCATTTTCGATGCAATCGGATCATGTGGGTTTCTTTGGGATTGTATGGAATCCCTTGATTAAAAATCTAATTACAAATGATATTTTATTACATCTAAAAATTTTTATCTAAAAAATTTATACCTAAAATTTATTTTCATGACATATATATGTTTTACTGTTAAAAAAATGATGTTACCAAATGCTGGTGGAGGTGCATATATCCCGAATAATCGTGAATACAGAAATAGAAATATAAAATTAAATCATGAAAACTGGAGACGTTTTATCTTGTCCATAGCATCTTTCTAATATTCCGCAAAAAAATAAAGAGTTAAAAAATAAACAAAAAGTTGATACACAAATCAATTACTAAAAAGAAAAATATATAACGATGTTTTGGTTCCACTGATGAATGATTAAAGTTTCTTAATCTTAATGACAAATCATTAAACGTAAAATTATTAAAACTTGATAAAAAGGATAGAGAGCTAGAAGCATATATAGCAATACTTTTTATAAAGATTTCAGAACAATCAAAAATTTTAATATTACTTTCTATAAATTTAAATCTGCAGTCATTAAAAATAAACATCAGATAAAATTATTGAAAGAACAATTAAAAGATGAAATAGAAAAACTTCCTAAAAAAATTTTTAAGAATTTAAATAAGTTACAATCTACATTCCACAAAAGTGCTGATGTATTAAGTTCTAAAATTACTCAACAAATAAAAAAGATGAATAGAATAATAAATGAAGCAAACTCACTTAATCAAAAAGTTGATAAAATGAAAACTTTTAAAATCAATTTAGAAAATGGATTAAAGAAAAATTTACAAGAAAACTCTAAAGAAATAAAGAGCAGTTAGATGCTTTTAAAAAACAGTTCGATGTTCTTAAAGTTCAATTGATTGTTCTTAAAACGGCGTTGAAGATGAATCAGCAGAAAGTGCAAGTTAATAGAAAAGAAATTAAAATACATCACACGCTGCTTGACGCAATAGATAAAGTGCAACAGAAAATTAATAAAGTTATCACGAAGTTGTTATCTATTCACACACGTAAATCTTGATGACGCACGTAAATCTTAACGTAAATATTTTTCCAAAAGACAAATTTATTCCTAAGAAATGCCTATAATTTATAAACACAATCTTAAACATTTTGCTTCAAATCAAAAAATAGCACATGAACCATCTATGAAATCTGTTTACCATTATAACAATGTGGAAACTACTCAAAAAGAAGGAGATAGTGTAAACAGCGTAGCTAGTGTAAACAGCGGAGCTGGCATCTTTTCTGGTATAGGAAATATCGTTAACTTGATTAAAAATAATAAAGATTTGATTACATCTGCTGCAAAAGGAGCAGCTGCTATAGGTAGTACAGCTAGTGCCATATCAAATGCTGTTAAGTCTCAAAACGAATTAAAACAACTAGAAACTATTCATAAACTTAAGAATGATTCTGAAGAACTAAAAAAATTAAAAAAACTTTCAGAGGAAACAAAAAACAAAATTGCTAACATAGGCTGTTGATAGTAAACATAATGAAAATAAACAGGCGTAGCCATAGAAACCTACGGTTCGTTCAATTGAAGAAATAAGAGGTAATGGTGTGAACAGCGGAGCTGGTTTAGTTAGCAAAATTCAAAAAATATATTTTAGTGATATTTTTTTAGTAAAATTTTTTCTGTGTCTGAGAAAAAACAAAAAAGTCAAATTATTTTTTTAAAAATGTCTTCTCTTATCGAAAGCAAATTTAGATTAGACGATCCTCCGTTCGTCAGTTACAATTAAAAAAAAGAATGATTATATAAGAGTTGCTATGAACCCCGGATCTTCAGGTAGAGTGAATACTGGAGGTGACTTAATTTTTGAAGTTGATAATGCAACAAAGTCATTTATATTTACCTTATTCCTTTTTACTTTGTGAATATGTCTTTATATAGTGATGCCAATTTTACAACACCATTACCAAATAGCGATAATATATGCATTAGAGATATAATTTTTTCCAAGATTATTTACACAAATGCGTTTAGATGTTGCAAACTCAAAATATAGAAACAATAAGTGATTCTCCAGGTGTGACACTGATACAATGCTTAGATTTATAACAATTGGTGAAAATAATGAAAAGTATGAAAACGAAGGTTGGTTTCCTGATACTAATGATGGTATCGTTTGTTGATTTTTTTGTTTTTTGATTTAACATCACGCTGGAACCAGATGCCGCAGGAATATGCGAAAGATGTAGAAAATTTCAATTTAAATGCAAATCATTTAAATAAAACAAACAGTAAGTGCATATAAAGAAAGACGTGAATTTAACAAGAAAAAGTAAACAGACAGTAAATTGGTCATTGTCTCCATTATTCGGATATTTAGATTATGATGAAATACCATATCAATTGAAACTTAAATTAATAATTCATCGGACAGCAAATAATGAATTAATCTCTTTTTGGTTTTAAGACTGGAAAAAAGCATATTTAAAAATTGATAGACTTGAATGGTGGATTTAAGCATATATACTCTAGTTTAGAGGTTGAATTAGCTATTGCAAAAAGATTAAATACTACAAAAACCAATTCCAGAGTAAATATTTCTAAAGCGTACTGCTAGTTCTGTAACTTTTTCAGAGCAAAGATTTAACTGGCATTTTACTAGAACTTCGAATACTCCAAGATATTTATTACTAACATTTCAAAGAAATGATTCTCAAGTTTTGATAAGAACACACAATCTTTTTCATATTAATACAATTCGATAGGATTGGTTAGTAACATGAGAACCTTTGGTCCGATCGGCTAAAGCCTCTGAACCAACTTCTATTGGCATAAAACCCAAGACTTCGTCGATAGGTTAATTAAAATTTTTTAGTAACTTAAAATTTTTGATAACCTAAAATTTTTTCATAACTAAGAATAGATTAAAAATATTTCGTAACTTAAAAATTTTTTTATTAAAAATGTCACAAGCGAAAAACTAATAATAATAATAATAAAACCCTTGTTGAATTAAAATTACGTAACATTGTTGACAAAAATACACCTAAAACTATTACGATTGACAAAAGAAATATTACATAAGTAAACCCATGATAGAGAATATTAAATTACAAGAAGAAAAGAATGGTAGGATTATCCATTAATTCCACTAAATCATCAGGTGGCATTGCAGCAGCAGGAAGTGTTGCAGGTGGGACAGCTCTTTGTCTGTTCGGTATTGTCAGGCAGTAATAAAAAATTAAATCAGAGAAGGCAGCATTAAAAGAACAAAAAACGTCCATAATAGAGAGTTAGAGAAAGTTGCTGGGGGAGAAGGAATAGTAGATAATTTTATTAGTAAATTAAATTTAGTTGATGAAGGAAAACGAGTTCTCAAAAACATTTCTACATAATGATGATGATTTAATTGAAATACAACAAACAAAAGATAGAATAGAATAGGCTCTTTATTGTTTCACAAGTGCGGTGAAATTCATTCTACATAGCATAATCAAGACAATTAACAATTAAAAACGTCAGCGAATAAAAAGAGTTCGAATATCTTGCTTGTCTTCGCAAAGGGTGCTCTTAATACACAAGTATTGCGCGACGTCGGGAATCTTTCTTCAAACATAACACGAAGTGGATGGTCACAACGAAAAGAGAGATGGTTCTGGAATATAATCTAAGTCCTAGTTGATTCGGTAATAACCTCAGGAACCGTTTGTCTCTGATGGGCTAAAGCCTCTGAACAAGGTTCGATTAGGCAAAAACATTTATTTTATTTTATCTTTATAAAATGTATTCTTACAATTCCGAAAATTTAATTAAATTTAAAATTTCTTATTTAGATTTATTGAATTATCTCTCAAAAGTACATGAAACCTCAAATTGTCAGCATACCGGAGGTGACATACAAAAAACATTAAAAAAACTTTCATGGATTTATTTGGAGTAAAATATTTAAAAGAAAAACATCTTCCTGGTCATTCTATATAACTGGTCCCGGAACTCGATTAGATGTAAGACTAGATGAAAAAAAAAAAAAAAGGATTATAAAATATGAATAATAATCCAAAACCAGGTGAAGAACCAATAAACAGAGTAGATGCGGCAGCTTATAGACACGATTTTAGCATACAGAGAACACTGATGATATAACTTCTAGACAAATGTAGCTGATAAGAAGATGATTCAAGAATTAGATAGTATTCAAAATCCTACATTTAGAGAAAAAATTGAAAGAAGAATGTTTGTTAAGAAAGCTTTACAATCTAAAATATTATTCGGTCAGGGTTTTAATGAAACCCACGCGTCTGAACTTCACAAGGAATACAGAAGGACTAAATATCTATTGAAAGTAAAAGTATTTAATAAGGATGATATTTGGAGTGCTGATCTTATTCATATGCCGAATGAAAAAGATTATAAATACGCATTGACCGTTATAGATTTATATCCACGATACGCTTGGGTAAAGCCTTTAAAAAACAAAAGTGGTCTGTCAGTTAAATATGCGTTAAAGAAATCTTTAAAGAAATCTAACAGAAAGCCAAAGAAATTGTTTGTTGACAAAGGGTCTGAGTTTTAATAACAGAAATGTTCAGCCACTATTTGAAACTGTTTATTCAACTGAAAATGCAGGAAAGGCTGTAGTAATAGAGAGATTAAATCGGACGTTAAAAAATGAAATTATTCAGATATTTACAGAACAAGGAAATCAGAATGGTTAAAAATACTACAGGAATTGTAGATCAGTACAATAATAAAGTTCCATTCATGGTATTGAAGAAAACTCCTAAGAATGCCTCTGACGATCCTGATTTGATACGAAAGAAAAGAAAATATTCGAAAATAATTATTCGAATGAGAGTAATCCGAATTTACAGAAACGTAAGCCGAAATTTAAGATTGGAGATATGGTACGAATATTTATGTATAAAAATAAATTTGAAAAAGGCTTTGTTGGTTATTGGACTAAAGAAATATTTGAAGTTTGTAAAATAAATCAACTATATCCGATTACTTACGAAATCAAAGATTTAGATTTGATCAGGAAATCATCACTGGCAGATTTTATCAAAACAAATTACAAATAACGAGCTTTAACCTTAAGGTGGCGCTTTAGCTAGCTTCGTTTTAAAACTTTAATTACAAGTATCCTTTAGCTAGCCATTGGAACTAACGTTTTTTGGGAATTAAATTCCTTATTCAATTCTAAACATAATATCAAGAAATGGTTCCTCCTTTCTGTAATTCTAAATAAAACATAAAGACATAATTGACGCACAATAAGTAGTTCCTGGTGGTTTGGAATTTGAAAAGTATTGCATGTTCCATTTCCAAGTAATTCTTTGACTTCATTTGTAGGGGGAAGTCCATAAGAGTCGAACCAATAGTTTTCTACACTAGTATTCTCTCTCCCCGCAGACCAATGTACCCCTTTTTGTTCTGGTGTGTGAAGATTTGTTATGAAATTTATAGATGGCTTATGTTTTAGGAATTGTAATTCGTCTCTCATTAGGATATGAAAATTCTTTATTCCTAATTGATTTGCGATCTTATTTAAATCGAAATTTGTCGTGGTTTGTTTACCGTATTGTTTTAAGAAATCATTTAGGTTGCACATTTTAAATGGAATAAAATGTATTGTTTAACAATGTTCCATTTATTTCATGAACTCTCATTAAAAGGATATTGTTTGTTTTATCTGTATAAGACAATAGCAACATCTGTTACCACATTTCTCAACCCTCATGATTGTTTGATGCGATCATACGGGTTGTTACATTCATAACATAGCGTTAATAACATAAAAGCAATCTATTAATTCATTTTCTGCTTTGAGGGAATATTCTGTTGTTATAGCAATCATTCAATACAATATCGCAGTATCGACAGTCGAGACCGATTGTCAAGTCAAAACCAGAAAAGTTCTGGAATTGGTTCCGGAAATGGATTTGGATCTGGTTTGAGTTGTGATACTGCAATTTCCCCATTGGCATTCAAGCACATTTAATCATACCCGTCATATCATACCCGTATGTTGTCAAGGAAACTTTCATTCACCTACAATGCTGCGCTTTGCTTAGATCACCATTAATAATTTTCACTTACTATTTAAAACACACACACAATTCATAAAACGTGATCCATTATAATCTTAGTTTAAATTTTATCGTCACAATGGTTGGATCTACTGAAAGATCTGTTCGATTGGAGACAAAGCGGAGAAGAATTCAGAAGTTAACAAGGAAATCATACATCTGCAAGCACGAAGTAAAATATTCTTACACTTGGATATGAAGCATTTTGAATGAATCGGAGACTCGCACATAAATTATACAATTGATAAGAAAATATTAAACTTAATTGAACAACGGCAGACAGTAATATTTTCTTTAAATAGAACCTTATCACAAGAACGGGACGAACAAATTATTGAACAATCAACAACATCATCGAACAACGTCGATACAACAGGGCCGCCAACTTATGAGCAAGTTTATAAATCAAATTAACGAAGAACAAGCAGCACAACGGCGAGCAGCGCAACAGCAAGCAGCACAACAGCAAGCAGCGCAACAGCAAGCGGCGCAACAGCAAGCAGCTACAGCAGCAAGCAGCGCAACAGCAAGCAGAGCAACAGCATTAAGTGAAAGTGTTAATGTTATTAGTTAGTACTATTGAACATCCTTCATCGCTTGTTCATAACATTATTTCTTTTCATATACCTAACTCTATCTTTGTGCTTTTCTTTATTCATTTTTTCAATGTCCATTTCACTTGTTTTTTTATTGTGATAACGAAGGATATATTCTCGAGTTTCTTCCATTTTCGTCGTCGCCGTTCCCGTCGAGGTTTCTTCCATTTTCGTCCCCGTTGAGGTTTTTTCCATTTCTGAGGTTTCCATTTTTAAAGAAATATTTTGAATACAATCTTCTGGTATATTGGGACTACGTGAAAGTCTTAGAGTACCTAAATTTTCGACTACGTGATATTTTTCGACTGCCTAAATTTTCGAAATTTATAGACTACGTTAATTTTTGAAAATTTGTCACTACCTAAATTTTCGGCCACGTGAAATTTGGAGTCTACCCTAAATTTTTGAAAATTTATAGACTGCGTTAATTTTTGAAAAAACCCGCAAAAGTGTGACATCCGGTGCAAGCGAAGCGAAGCGAAAGCAACGCGCCGGATGTCATACCTAATACTACTTCCCTTGAGTTCATTCATTTAAAGTTCCTTGAGTTTCATTCATTGAGTTCATTTAATAAAATCGAAAGTGTATACACATTGGGGATTTAATAAATGCGGAGTTACATTTCTACCTAATATACTTACTCTATGCGTTCAACGTTGGTGGCCACCGAAAGCTTGGATGAATGATAATACAGCTGGAGATTCTCCGGAAATAAAGTCTGCATCACTACATCAATATTTTTATCATAACAGTGAGATATCATCTTAATTTACATTTCCATATCTTATTATAGTACAAACGAGAACTACTGACTTTTCCTTCCTAAATTCGCGCACGAGCTTCATGTTATTTTTAATTAGTAGATTGTCAACCAACATCAGTAGAACGACAATTCTTAGACTACACTTACAGCCGCCTTGCAAGTTATGAGGGTCAGTGCTGTCGGATTCAAACATGCGTACATTTGCATTGTAATATGATTCTATGGTAAAATCATTGTGGTCAGGATTGCATGATACATAGAGAGTATACAGTACATAGATATCATACTACAATGTGAAAAAAGGAAGTCAACAATAAATAAATGCGACACTTGAATATGTCCATTACATGTCTTATTGCTATGTACGAGTCCGCTGACATAGCAATGCCATTGATGGACTATTCTGCGTGTCGTAGTATGTCCTATTACGTAATCTGAACTACTTTTCTCCTCTGGTTCAAATGCTATGGGATATTGTAAAATGACCTCCATTGCTGGACGGTGAATATCAAATATCACTGATTTCTAATGTTGAAAGTAATGGGAAGACAATTTCTAGGTTGAATAAAATATCATTGCTGGACGCTAAAGTCTACAACAATGTATCCCATAATGATGATATTTGCATCGACACATTTGAAAGATATTTTAGAAATTTTAGTTAACGCCTATCTGCATGTGCGCTCATAGCATTGCCGCTCACATACATAGAGTAGTATATTAGGTAGAGTGGTAACTCCGCATTTATTAAATCCCCAATGTGTATACACTTTCGATATTATTAAATGAACTCAAGGGAGGTACAGGCGGTATTGTCACCAAATGTGAGACAATACTTTTGCAGTTTTGCACAAATTACAACGGAGTTGACTGATCATGACTGTAATGCAGAAGTAATGATGAAATTTTACAGATTCTCATGACAGACTTGGAGATTTAAAGTTTGCTAATTTAGCAATTCGATGGGTTCCAATTACTTTCATGCTCAACCTCAGAAATATTTTCTTATGCTTGATCATCATAGGCAACCTGCCAGTGGCACAGCAAAATCACATTATCAAAGACAATGATTTCATTTAACTTTGAAAGATGTAAATAGTCCACGTACATCACTATTCAGATTCAAGAAATGAAATATGAATTTAATGATCGAATCATAAAATCATGCCGGTAAAAAATAAATTGAAAACTTGAAATTTCAGTCAAGAAAGCACGAATAATATCGCGACCTTTTCATGAAGACTTTCATTATGATACAATTCATGAAATTCCCTTGATAATCAGCTTGATTTACGCTTAGTTAGGATGCTTATTATCAAATATTCATTCCTTTTGATACCCAACTTCTTTCATACTACTTATATAGGAGAGTCATCTGAGTAATAAAAATTTTCACTGTATACAGATACTTCTTTGAGTCGACACTTTACCTACATATCCCTACTCTATGGCTACTCTTTCAATTACGCACAATATTATTAACGTAGATTTTTTCGGGCAGAAAAATCTCGGAATGCTTGCTGTGTGTTCATCGCTGGAAAGACCTTTTTCAATTTATCCGGTTAACGAATCAAATAACCACTCAAACGCTTTTGCAATTTTTGCTGATCATCAGCCGCAGTGCCTGCTTTCGAATTTGTTCCAAAAATCTGTTTGACGCTTTTGCGACAATTTACACAATGCAGATAGTTAAATTTGCTCTCTGTAGTGTGTCAAAGCTCCGACTTTAGAAAATAATGGATGCTTCTTCATCACTTTAATTTGAATAAACTGTAAATACTTCACAACATTTTATTTCTTAATTTGAAAATGTTTCGCATGTGGATTTTGAAGCATTGTTTTAATGCCGTCAGTAAACTTCGGCTTCAACTGAAAATTTCTCACATCTACATTAGACTTCTCATCGACAACAGATATGAAATCATTATTTTAGTAACTCACTCTTCCATCGCGGTACTCCGATTCGACCACCCAAGGTAATTCTGTCCTGCGTACTGACGATCTGCAGCTGCATTGTTCATCCTAATGCCATCACATTTATTTGCCAATTCTTGAGCCTTTTCAGCAAGACCATTGTTCCAGAACTGTAAAGCAATGAAGCTGTGATGAATGCATTTGCAATCGTCCAACCAAGGCAATTCAGCTGGTGTGACACACACACCACTCAGAGAACCGTGTGACTCAGTTTTAGCGCATTTTCAAAGTTCTGTACAAAATACTTGGCCAACACGTAAGTCAAATTTGCTATCTATTCGGAAAAGTCATTTCGTGGAAGTTAAAATTTCGGCTCAGAATTTCGTAGGATAATATGCAATGATATGAAACGCTACTTTTAAATATTTCACGAGCCAATCACTGTCCGTCAAGAAATAAAGTTGAAAAGAGATAAAGAGAAGGCATGAAATTAATGTCGGTATTTCTCGAATGATTGCTACATTACTTGAATGTTCGGAAAGAGGAATTATGTATATCAATGCATCTTTCTAATTCGTGTAACGATGGTCAATCTGGGGTCGAACATAAGCCTTGCAAACCTTTCAAAATAAATTATCTGTTGAGAAGTATTCATCAATATATTCGTATTCATTGATGTACATTTAGAATTTTATTAATTCAATACAATGCATTACAGAAACTTAGTTGCGCCTATTAAATGTACTGCTTATGTTGATTTATAGTTGTAGGTTCCGTCTATTTATCATATCTACTCATCAAATTAAATAAAGCTCCTAGCATGATTTTATATAATAACTATTGTAATCTGCATCTAAAACTTTAACCCTTTGAAGAACATCGTGACGTTTTGGTAACGCTGAAATACATGCTTATTACTCTATACAGAGCTTATTACAACTTTAAATATGGGGATGAATGAAATTCTGATATTTGTTTATGCTAATCAATTATTTTTCTTTACATCAACCGACTTGAATTTCCTGAATTCAAATAAAAGTTTCGTCATAAAACGTGCTGATCAGTTCGGTGAGTATTTACATAAATTTCTACTTGGATTTGAATTGTATTCTCTAAATTATGCATTGGTATGGAAGACTAAAATATACTATCGACAAATATTTACAAATACCGCATCTAAGTAAACATTGAAATGCATTCGAGCAGATTATATGGCGATGTTACCATTTGGTAACGTTGTTCATTGAAGCACACTATAATTGAAAAAAAATATTGCCGGCTGCGTGACTAATTGGTAACTCTATCCGCTAATGGCAACGCTAGGCATAGCAAAATCATATTTTTAGTAATGCTATAAGCTTATACTTCTACAAGCCGTTCATTTTAAAGGCTGTATCAATTCGTATCATGTCTTATTTCTATTAATTTACATTTTCTTAACATGGTTATCATAATCAGTACATTAACATATAACAATTATAGAGATAATAAAAATGTAATTCATATTATTTGAGCAACAGTAATCAAAGTTTTTATTATCACAAAAATAAGTAGACCTAATAATAAATTGGCCTAATATATACGATCACGCAAGTGGGAAAAATGTGTGGTGAAGATTCGAATGCAGGCCTTCAGCACGATAGTCAGGCAGCTATACCACTAAGGCTACTGTCGCTTCCCTATGATTACTCGCATTGACAGAGAATATCATAATCGTGTGAAATGTTACGTACCAACCTAACAGCTCAGTCGTATCTCGATACAATTCTTACTTTCCTTTCCTTTTTCAGATGTTATCTGCGAGAGTTCACGTGCGGCGTGCTAAGCAGGCAGCCATAAATAACATATTTTCAACCACTGGAGATGGAGACAATCGTGTTGAGGCTGTATTGATTCCAGATGGAAACTTGAGCGAAGTTGATGAGGCTGATGATGGACCAGATGTTGTAATTGCAGAGGAAGAACAACCCGCTACAATCGCAGAGGATGACGCTGACGTGCCCAACCCTGAATATGTGTTCCGCTGGAGAAGGCGGCAACCGCTGACAGTTAACTTCCGTGATTTCGAAGTAGACGAAGGAGTTGGGGACTTCACACCATACCAAATGTTCAAGGAAGTCTTTACTGACGAGCTCCTCCAACTAATTACGGATGAATCAAACAGGTACTCAGTAGAACAAACAGGAGAATCAATAAATGCTTCATTTGGAGAATACGAAGCATTCTTCGGTATTCTATTGTTTTCCACAATTATGGATGCGTGCGAATTTCGTATGTACTGGAGAGCTGACCTACGGTGGCCAGCCTTTGTAGACGCAATGCCGTTGAAACGTTTGAATCGTTAAAGCGTTTCTTTCACCTCTCAGATAATGCTAAGGCAAAGCCGCACGATGACCCTGGATGCGATCCTCTACACAAAATTCGGCCGTTACTTGATCACATCCTCAGTTGGTGTAAAACTATTGAACCGACACAACATCAATCTATTGACGAGATGATGGTTCCATTTAAAGGCCGCATCAAAATTAAGCAACATATGCCCAAAAAGCCGTCGAAGTGGGGCTTTAAAATATTCGCACGGTGCTCTGACAGTGGAATAGTGCATGATTTTAGCGTGTATTGTGGGTCCAAAACTCAGCTAGGAAAATTCGAGAATTATCCTGAT
The DNA here is from genome assembly GCA_907163375.1 of Prostheceraeus crozeri. Taxonomy (NCBI): domain Eukaryota; kingdom Metazoa; phylum Platyhelminthes; order Polycladida; family Euryleptidae; genus Prostheceraeus; species Prostheceraeus crozeri. Next base: position 42,028 of record CAJQUW010009620.1, read on the forward strand.
GTTGGATTTGGAGGTCGGGTTGTATTGCACCTTTGCGATTCTCTACCTGACAATAAAGACTTTAAAGTTTTCTTCGACAATTACTTCTCTTCTCCTGAGTTAGTCTTGATATTGAAAAATACTCATGGTATTCATTCTGTTGGAACGATACGCACTAACAGGATGAAAGGTTGCCCACTGAAAACCGAAAAGGAATTAAAACTTTCTGGAAGAGGTTCCTCAGACATGATGGTAGATGGTAATAGTAGCATGATTATGGTGCGATGGTATGATAATCGCGCGGTCAGCTTTGTTTCATCATACGCTGGTATTGAGCCATCTTCAACAGTGAAAAGGTGATCAAGAAATGATAAAAGAAACATTGAAATTGACTGCCCTTTCGTCGTCAGGAGTATAACAAATTTATGGGGGCGTCGACCTTATGTACATGCTTTTATCAGTGTATCGCGTCGATAGAAAGTCCGCGAAATTGTATATGCGACTAGTTTTTCATCTTGGTATTACACTAAACAACCTCTGGCTGCTTTCTCGACGCAGATTATATGAGAGTACAAGTCTCTTTCTTTGCAGGAGTTCATCATTCAGATAGCTTCTGGTTGTGTTGATGCGCGGAAACCAAAAAATATTGTTTCTAAGCGGTCGGTCTTAACTGATGTCAGGTATGATGGACTTTGCCATTTTCCTCAACATCAGGGAAGACGATTACGATGCAAGAAAGAGGGTTGTGGTGGCACCAGCGTTTGGGAGTGGGGTAAATGTTCTTTGACATTATGCTTGTCTGAGCGCAGCAACTGTTTTACACAGTACCACATCCCTCAATCATGATTTTTCTACTGGGCGTGAAGATCATGCTTTTAATTAATTCATTAGACTTTTGCCTATAACGCTCTATTTTTTGTAATTTTTTGATTATCAAACAAATGACATTAGCGTACGTGTGTTCTGGTAACGAGATATATTTCTATTTTCTACGGTCAAGATGTGTATTTTTAGTTAGTTTTATGCTTATGCATGCCTATATGTATATTTTTCTATGGTGATTCTACATTTCTTTGCTCAACTTTAAACGGATGTGTATTTTTAGCATGCTTTATTGCTATAGCCTATATGGCTTTGTCAGCTTATAAGGGCCTGCACGTAAGGAAATTTTGTGATGTTTTTAAAGAGAACTGCCAACCAATTAGTGATGCAAATGGAAAATTTTCCAGAAAATTTTGAAATTTATTTTTTGGTGATTGACATTTTTTCCTTTGTTTTGGAGACCTGTTGTAGTCGTTTGAAAAGACTATGCAATATGCAAAGACCGAAAACTTCTCTATCATTCCTGCATGTTACCTTTTGGAACCATGCACCCTTTCCATGTCTATTTCAGATCATCCCAAATGAATTTCAGATATTAGATGGATTTCAGATTTCTGTAATTGAATTTCAGATATCTATCAGCAACCCAACTTTAAAAGGATCTTAAATTCAACTGGAGAATCTCCAATTTATCTGGAAATGTCTGGAATTCATTTGGGTAGATCTGAAATCGATTTGGAACTATCTGAACCATCTGAGGTAGAAATGGAAGATGTGCATGCAGTTTGTCCTCAACGAAGATCGGACAATATGCCAGAACTTAGAAACTGTCATAGATATTCTTCTACTCACCACAGATATGTTTTGTTTCCAAATATCTCACGAGTTTACAGTCTTCCAATATGGTCGCTCATTGCGTGGACTGTGTGCTTATTCTTCACATATTCATCAACATATGGAGAATTTGTATCATTATGATCAAGGCTGCACAATAAAGCTTAACTTTCAAGCTAACAAGCAAACTTTAAAATTATTTTTGCTCCAGATCTTTCACATTGCATGAAATTATACCTCCATTGTAAAACAAGATTCACGTTATCCCAAACGGTGTCTGTGTGATAATCAAAAATGCTAACAAATTAGCACAAGCCACTGGTGGCAAAGGAATGCTAAAAAATCTGCGGACGGAACTCATAGTGCTACGATCGCTTTAATCGAAACAATGATGAAATCAAGAGTTTTAGACCCATTCTATTGGTATGTACCTGCCTCGGCTGTGAAGCGCTCAGATTATAGGGCGTATCACAAAAATCAAAACTTTCAAAATTTTCCATAATTTTCCAATATTTTCCAAAATTTTCCAATTTTTTCCATAATTTTCCATGGAAAATTTTGATTTAAAATTTTCCGGAAAATTTTCATCACTACAACCAATCATCAACAAGTCGTTTTCATACATCTCAAAGGAATATTGGGCGCTGAAAATTATGTCAAAGCTATCTGTGAGCTCATACTAAGCATTCTTATGTTTTCACTTTTCTTTAAAAAATCAGATTACGATATTCAACCTTTGTGAGCAAGTGGACAATGTTACCGTTTGGTAACGGTCACTTACAGGCTGACCATTCGATTTTTTTTAAAAAATATGAATAGAAACACATTTCTTATGGTCTAAATGTAATATCTAAAAGCCTTATGGATAGTTTATACAATTATCGTGAATGCGTCCTTCAAAGGGTTAAGAGGATAAAGCGCGATAACCGAAAAATGATTTCTTTTCCTTAGCACTACACAGTAAACTGTACGATAGCCAAGTGCGCGCAATGCGCAAGAAAATTGTATCATGGAACACACGAGATACCGTTGTCACATTGAGGACTGGACATGTGCCAAGTGAACAGTACCTATCTTTGACTCAATGTTTCTCCGTGATAAATTCGTCAAATTGAAATATTATTCACATCGCTCGACTCCCCACGATCTAAACTTGATGATTGAATATCATTGTATTACTTGTCTATGACATGTATCATGGAAATCCCAAACTTTGAGATCTGTCTTTGTAATATACATAGATCTACAGTATGAATAATCTGTCTAGATGCTCAGATCAAAATTTGAGTGGGATGCTTTATAACATAATTAACGACATTCATTCGTCTGGTTCCTTGATAAGATGGAGTTTCAAGACACAAAACATCAAAAGATAGACTTCTGTTCATTTGTAATGACTCTTCCTGCATCATTGACGGAAAGAGGAACATAAAACCCATTGGAAATGCCATAAAGTTATTTCAAAGAAATGCCTCTTAAAATATAAATTAAAACTAATTAATTAAAAATAAATTAGAATTTCATAAAATATCCTCTTACCATCCTTCTCATGTTGGACGCCCGGTGTCCCTTGGACAGTTCTTGTGCACCTTCTGCAGCCAACATTCGATATTTGTTATGAGCATCTAACAAGAACGTTTTTTCTTCAAGAGTGAGACCATTCTTTTTATTTAAATCTTTCTTCATGTAATTTATTTCTGATAATGCATGCGTGCGGATGACACAAAATATAACGAGCATCAGCAGAACGAAGTACTTCATTCTTGACGGCAAGTTCGTTGAATATCAACAATAGTCCCAAGTGGTGACGTTTATAAAACTTGCCATGTGAAAGGCATTTAAATACAGCTGGTGAATGAATTCAATCAGAAAATGAGAAGTTATTTGTCTTTTGTTGCTTCCCAATGTAAGGCAAAGAGCTGCTACTTTTCAACGTTTTTGTCCAATTGACTCTAAGCACAAAACAAACCAAGAAATATTCAATAATTAGGAGATTTGCTTTCCTTTTGTTAACAAGAAAGCCCCAAAAAGAATCGATTTTTATAATTGTCAGTAAACATATAGTTTGACAACTCTAATTATCGCCTGACGACGAAGTAGGGTGCTTCGACACGTTGCAGAAAAGAAACTTACTTCTGGCAGATTGGTCTATTTTTCTATATTCATAGTTTGACAAAATCAATTCACGCGTGTCAACAGCAGGAAGAGAATATTTTGGTCGGTAAACATTCAACCACGCTTAGCTACTGTTAACGGTTTGGAACCAAGTTAGGTACTGCTCCCTCAAAAGTGGATCGCTGAAGTTGATTGTAAAGAATTTTCACTGTGTAAACGATCACACATATGCAGCCTATAAATGATCTGAGGCACATCTAGAGAAATTTGACATCTGTGTTTTTTGGATACCTCTCTCCATAGAAGTCTGACACTATAATACAGATTGTTTCATAAAAAATGGATCGCCCTTAAACATCGCTTTAACTTCAACTTTGTCTAACTCCGCCAAACTTGAACGAATTTCTCTGAAATTTGGAAGATATGTCAGTTGTGCTTACTAATATCATTGTTGGAAATTTCAAGCATGAATATTGAGTTGTTTTCCTGTTATAGATAAAAAAGTAAGAGATAATTTGATCTTCATTCAGCAATGTTACACAAAATCATACCTCACTCTTATAAAATTACATTTGTTTCCTTTGTTATGTAATATGTTGTTCTACAAGACAAAAGCTATCAAGCAAAACAAAAATAAAGAAAATCGGTCAATCAGAGCCAGTATAGCACCATTATTCATCTACAATAATGTAACTGCTACATGTGATTAACTGGACTTCATGTTCCATAGCTTCCTGACTTCGTTGCGGTGGTATTGACAGCACTCCTGATTGCTTTCAGCTAGAAATCTATCTCTTACCAGTTGAAAACAATACAAAGCACAAATGAATAATAACGAGATCGCATTCGCAAAAGGCAAAGTGTCAGCCTTGCTAGAACTAGGGTTTTCTTTGCGAGCTACAAGCAAGCGACTAAATGTCCCTTACACAAATGTGCATCGATGGCATAATGATGATTTTCGACTCTGTCGTAAAGAGGCTCTGGCCGTCCACGCAAAACATCCAAACGTAGAGACCGCCTAATTTTGATATTTGTTAAAGTTGATCTAAGTCTCTCGTTAACTGAGATGGCTGCACTAGACTCGTCTATTTCTAAGTCCACTATTCGTAGAAGACTTATTGAGTCGAATTTCAAGAGCTGTAAGAGGCCCTCTCAGATCGAATTATCAGATCAGCATACAAAAAGACGTCTCAGATCGGCAATGAGTCATTGTCACTGGCGAAATCAATGTGATCGGGTTGTCTGGTCTGATGAGGCATCAGTCCGTCTGAAGGATAGTGATGGTCAAATGAGATTATGGATAAAATCTGATCAGGAAATTCCGAGACATTTACATCGTCCCCGGGTACAAGGTGGTGTGACTTTACTGATTTGGGCTGGCATTTGGACAAATGGCCGCTCTGAACTTCACATACAGCAAGGAACCATGAATTCTGAACGCTATGTGAATGTTTTACGAATGAACATTGGCCAAATGACAGATGAACTTGATGATCCATCGACTTGGTTATTTATGGATGATAATGCTACGTGTCACAGGAGTTGTAGAGTCAACTTATGCAAGTCTCAATTAGGGCTGAGGACATTATCTTGGCCAGCTCGTTCTCCTGATCTGAATCCCATAGAAAATGTATGGAGTATTCTAAAACGCAACGTTCGTCGTTCACTGCTACCTACAGATGGCGTATCACAACTTACGTCACTGTTAAAAAGAGAGTGGAGAAAGTTAGATCAGTCAAAAATCAACGATATCATCGAATCAATGCCTAGACGAATTGGTAATGTCATTGACAATAAGGGTAGGGCCACAAAATATTAGCTTCTTAAGAACCGTTACTGTATCATAGCTTATCAGATTATATAAGGACATTTAAATATATTAGGGACATGAAATAACATGAAAAATGCTTTCTGTATCATACTTATGTTTTATTTAGTCAAATCTTAGGATGATCCACTTTTTATGAAACGGACTGTATGTTTGGTAGGGTGGTAACTCCGCATTTATTAAATCCCCAATGTGTATACACTTTCGATTATATTAAATGAACTCGAGCTGAATACTGTCGGAATTGTTTCCAAATGTGAAATATGCTTTGAAGAAATTACAACGGAATTGATTGATCATGATAGCATAAAGCAGAAGGAAATGATATTATTTTCTTCCTTCTTCCAATTCTTCACTTAAACGATGATTATCATGACGAAGTCTTTCTGCTGTAGATGATCACACAACATCAATTGGGTGATGACTGGATCAACCTTCAGCAATCACGCCTTGCAACGGAGCGCCAGAAATTTCATATTTTCGTGTTTTATTTCTTCCAAAGTTTCAACGTTTCTTCCGAGTAAAACCCCAAACATTTTCATTTAGAAAAATGTCATCACACCCGCTTTTCACAATTATACCGCATTTACTGTGTTCATGATCGATCATTGAGCTCTTCATCGCACGATCTCTGTATCTCTTTCAAAATTGCGGATGCAAGTGATGTATACATTTTACGCATCGACTAATTACCTCTTTTTCTCTCAAACAGTTGTGACATGATTCAGTGACAAAATTGAGCAAAGATTTCCAGCTATAGACCCAACTGTAATTCCGTCTCATTCTAAATTTGAATTTGAATTGTTATAGATAATTCATAGATATGCAAGTTTTCTATTAAAAGCCACATGATGCTCGGGTTATTGATTTTTATATGAAAAATATCTCCGATAAAGCAAGTTGGAAATTTAGCATAAATCTACGGACACGTATTTTTTCCAACACCTAAAAATTGTTTACTATTTGGAAATATCGACAAATTTATAATCATCTGAAAGAGAATTTTTGGATCTATCATTTGAATAGTGTTGAATTAATTGTTTTTGAAATTGGTGGTTCATAGAGGCCGATCAACCCGAAAGTCCCAAATTTTCTTTGACTTGCTTTGACAAGCGCATAAATCAATTTGAAACATTCTCCTTGTGATATTCAAAACCGTCACAAACTAGACTTTCAGAAAATATATAGTTTGACAGTGTTTTCTCGAAGTTTATAGGCAATATTTTGAAAGTAGTATAGATAGAAAATGTGGCGATTTTTTCATTTTCAGAATATTTCTTCGACGGTCCTTAAATTTACCCAACAAAAGCAGAAAAACACTAGTTTTGAAGTAAATATATACCAGTTAGTTAACAGCGTTATTTCTGTCATTATCGCAACACATTCTGAAAATGAAAAAATCGCCACTTTCAAAATATTGCCTATAAACTTTGAGAAAACAATGCCAAATTATATATTTCCTAAAAGCCAATCTTGTAACGGTTTTGAATATCACAAAGAGAATGCTTCAAATTGATTTATGCGCTTGTCAAAACAAGTCAAAGAAAATTTGGGGCTTTCGGGTTGATGGGCTTCTAGGAACCACCAATTTTAAAAACAATTAATTGAACACTATTCAAATGATAGATCAGAAAATTCTCTTTGAGATGATTATAAATTTGTCGATATTTCCTAATAGCAAAAAAATTTAGGTGTTGAAAAATGTACGAGTCCGTAGATTTATCCCAAGTTTCCAACTTGCTGTCGCGCACTGTATTTGATTCAACACATCGATCCCTCCAAGTACCTACAAATATTCAGTATTGTACGACTGAAATGAAAGCTGTTTTATCATTTGCAACAATGGTGAGAGGACTCCTATGATTGCATTTCAGTAAAGAATTGGAAGTAGTAAATGAAAATGTTTGGGGTTTTACTCGGAAGAAACGTGGAACTTTGGAAGAAATAAAACACGAAAATATGAAATTTCTGGCGCTCCGTTACAAGACGTAGTTGCTGAAGGTTGATCCATAATGTGTGATCATCTACAGCAGAAAGACTTCGTCATGATAATCATCGTGTGAAGAATTGGAAGAAGGCTTGCTTTTCCATTCAGTCGTTGTTCTTTTTATCTATTTTTTTGGATTTCGAGCTCTTTTGGTTTGCATGTAAATTACACTCATCCTCAAATGCAATCACTACAATGTTGATTGTGGTAATGAAGATGTGTATTGGCCTCAAAATGAAACCCTTTTTGTCAATTTCTGATAGATAATTAGAAAGTTATGCTACATTTAAATTTAGTCACGTATTTTGTGCCACAACGTGTAGGTCTAGTACCGGTAGTCATAATATGCCTATATAGTGCGCTAGTATTCTTAAAGACTATGATCCTAACATCTTAAGGTCTGCCTACAGGCTACATATTCCCAGTAGGCATGAGTCTTCCCTTTATATAAGATAGTCAAAGCTGAAAGTCTTTGAGTCAGTCCACTTAAATTAGGAAGCGAATTCGAAATACAAACACCCTTCAAAACTCACCTTAATATCTAGTAGGGCTGTCGGTAGCACATCATTCAAATGTATCAAAATGTCGATATTGTAGTGTCGCAACTTGTAGTGTCGATTTACAGAATATGCATTAGTCCAGCTTGAAATCAGAGGCCAAGAAATCTTCGGGTATTCATTTTACTTTCAAGGATTCCCCTGTTCATTATATTTGAACAATTTTCAAAACCTTTGCATGCTTTCGAATATGAGCTTCCAAAATATCATCACACTATATCACATAAGTCATTTAGTGGTTAATTGAAAGGATCCAGCGACATTTTATTTATCTGAGAAATGACTGTCGGTAAAGAAGCTTTCAATGTGTTTATTCCAGAAAGTGCTAGGTTTCTTAACCGCTAGAAGGAGAAGTTGAACAATAATTAGAATTTTTATCTGTGAATTCTTGAAATGTTCTTACAACCAGTACAGCAACGATTTTCAATTATGACTCTATGAACCAATTTTTGATTCGTATTCCAGCATTGAAAAATTGTATAATAGTTGTCATTGACTGCTACAAATAGACACAGTATATTAATCCATGGAATAGTATGCTATTTTACATGAAACAATGCTGCCATCTCACTTAAAGTTCTCCATGAAGATCCTGTAATTTGCTGTCAACAACTTCCACAACTAACTTGGCAAATAGGCTGACTATGATACGATGCTTTAGATCGAAGCAGGTACAAACCATAGATTTTCCATGTGCCCATCATTGCACATAGGCAAGATATCAAACTTCCATTCTAGTGTATATTATCCACTTCTATGGTCCAAATGATTTGTTTGAAAAAGTCGACAACTTCTTCAATCAGCTTTCTTTGCACCCTTGAGATACTTCAATCATGATTCAAGTATTGTATTGGAGAGCGGTTCATATATTAAATCCTCAATATGCACGCAGTTTCGATTTTGTTGAATGAACTTGAGTTGAGACCCAATACCACTTGTGAGTGTCATATTTCCTCACTTTTAGAGAAATGTACACGAATTTGACTGATCATAGCAATACAGAAGAAAGAATAGTATTCCGCAAATATTCCGTGTCATGGCAACCTTGGAGAGGTAATGTTTGCTTATAACAATCTGATGGGTGACTGCAGGCACATTATTCTTGAAGAACTACTTGAAAGATACAAGTGGGTCCAGATTCAAGAAATGAAACTTAAATGAAATTTAGTGAATCAAAAAATCACGAAAATGAGAATGAAAAGCTTGAAATTCAAGTCAAGAGTCACAATAATATCTCAACTCCACCATGAAGACCTGCATGAAATGTCTTCATGAAATATCCTTGATAATAAGCTTAATTTCCACTTGATTGAGATCCGTTAGTGAATGATCACATGTTCTGATAACTGACTTCATACCACATATATAAAGATTCCAAATACCTAGTATATGAACACAGGAATTATTTGCAAAAATTTAACTTCTTAAATAGCGATCAAATATTTTTTGACCGCTAGAACGTAATCTCCCCAAAAACTAATTGTTTTGACATAAAAATATTCACTGTATGCTGACATTCTTCTGAGTCGTCACTCTACCTTCTAAATACTTACTACATGCACATGGGCTGAGATTTCCATCAACATACAGCTGCTGTCCTCTCACTAGACAATTCGAAAAGTAGGATATCTATGGTTCTCCTTAAGCAGAATATTCGTGGCAATTGCAGTCTAATATAGGGAACTGTATTCCATTATGTTAAGATTTCGCATGTATATCGACGGGATTTGTACCAAGGGACCTCCATTTTCATATGATATGCAGGCCTATGATGAATTCAAGCTCTATATTACCCAGGCATGAAGTGGCCATGCATTCATAATTGGTAGGCCACTTGTTTATCGACACTATTTTATGTTACTGGTATGAGGGAAGAAAAATCATTGTAATGAAATTATGGGACGCTCGATTGCAGCCTGCACTTTCGGTGCAGTCGAAAACTGGCACCAAAAAAGCTTCTCGCTGTCAACCAGTGAGGAGCTACAGACTACATGTATAGGCCACATTGGAACTGAAATGTGATTTAGTAAAGACGACATCTAATTCTTTCATGGAATGTTTCCTAAAACCCCTAGCATGAATTTAAGATCAATTAACAGCATGGCGAACCACCTTTCTGAAAAATTCAATATAGTGTCTATTTAATATCAAAAATTCATGTAGGTAACGCACATCATGATCTAAAGAGGGATTTTGAAGGTCAAATCTCTTACAAAATAAGTCTACACACCATTACAGGAGATAAACATCAATTTAATTGGCGAAGAGTCGAAAATAAAATTTTAAAATTCAAAGTAGCCGCCAAACAACTGCATGTAAAGGCCCGAGACTCTCGATAACCTCAAGGACTTCTTTCTTTCGATGCACGCCGGCGCTACCTTGGCGGAAGATGATTTTCCCATCGATCAGCTCTGGGAGATTCCTTTTGATTGCTTTTCGCACAGAATGTTCAGAACCAACCGTGACCGTGGTGTTGACCGTGGTGTACGGTTGGTACTGCATGATCGAACAGGATATCTTTCTTGTAGAAGAATGTGCATTACTTTGAGAGCAGTGAGAGTACCAATGAGCTTCACTGGTCGAGGTGATCCCTCCGTCCTATTCTCAAAAGCGCGCGCACAAGTCTCGCCACAGGCCACAATGAGATCCAGGAAATCATCTCCCTCACTTCGAAGGAAGATGGGCAGCTGCAGTGGTCATGCGTGCCACCTTCTGGTCTTCGGTGAGACCGTGAGGAACCCACTTGGCTGTGATCTTCTTCTTCCCAAAGATTTCCCGTAGGATGCGATGTGCAGAGTCAGGAGAGATGTTGACTGGCTTGGCCACTTCGCATGTTACTCACCGGTCCCCCTGAAGCAATTGAACCACTTTCTCAACCTTATCAGGCTACATTGCTGACACTGACCGTGCAGAGTGAGACTCGTCATCTGTTGAGTATCGGCCTTCCTTGAACCTATTCATCCATCTCATTGTCGTATGATGGAGCATGTTAATGTAGGCATTCCTCCAAGTCTCTGTGGACTTCAGCATCCGATTTTCCAACCAGGAGCAAAATCGTGATGATTTTTAGAACCACATAATTAGATTGTTTAGCTGCTGTATCACTTTGCTAGAAGTGCAAACTGATTCAAAACAATGGCACATGCAGGAACTTATTAAGTGGTCAAAATGAAATATTTAATACCCTGCCGAGATAGGAAAAATAGTCGTGCGTCGCTTGCGGATTGCTCTGAATTCCTTCAAAATGCTCCGATTGCCACGATTCCTTCAGATTCGAAGAATTCAGATCATTGCGCAAAAGTTTTCTCGATAATGTTGGACTTTCGATCATTATTAAAAAAGTTAGCAGGCGCAGGAAAAAAAGTTCACAAACTTCTCTGTAGAACTTGACATCAACTGTGTCTCATTGCTGTGTGATCCGGTTGATAACAGTTACTGAAACTTAACACAATATGGCGTGTTTAATGTTGAACTGACTGCTCATTGTTCGATTGCTATGGTATTATGTCAGTAGATTGTGGCATTTCATTAACGTTACATGTTCCAATGTTTCCTTTCTAGTCAAACAGAAGAAGAGACGACCCCTGTCTAATTCTGTGGTTAGAACGTGTCACGCAATAACCATAATTCTATTTTGCACACACGCGAGGAGGCAGTGACTTAACAATGCAGTCAAATATTGATTGTGACAGATCTACATTTCTCGTGCAGCCAAATATACCTTACTTCGCGTGCATTGTGAAGATATCTCACAGATGATTGGTGTAGAGAATCGACGCGAAGCGTCGGGAAACATAAACAATGAGTTCAATTACAGGTGGAAGCACGATAAGCTATGCGGCATTATATTTCCTGCATGATATTGAGTTCTTGCACTAGTGCGAGAAACTTCAATGATATCTCAATGCATTCAATACACGGATTGTAGACGCAAGAACCACTTTTTAATGCACTGACGAAGGATAAAGAACCACAGAATTAGACAGGTCGTCTCTTCTTACCGTTTGAACGTAAAGGGACAACATTGGAACATGTAACGATAAATGAAATCATCTGCTGCATGCTGATACCAGCAATCGAACAAATGAGCAACCAGTTCAGTTCAACATTAAACACGCCAAAGAAATTTTTGTTTCAGTGACTGTATCAAACACATCACACAGACAAGAATGCAACGAGTCACACAGCCAAGATAAGGTTTCGATTTTCTTTTCGCCTGCTAAGTTTTACTTTTTTTTTTGGGGGGCCAATGGAACCAAAAAAATTTGAAAAAAACTTTTTCGCAATGATCTGATTCTACGAATCGATCTGAATTCTTCGAATCAAGCATTTTGAAGGAAATCGGAGCAATCCGCAACGAACGAACGACTATTATCATATTTCAGTAAGGTATTTTTATTAAAAATTTATTTTCCACTTAATGCCATTTTTTTGAGCTGTGCCATTTTTAGATGTCAGTTTGCATTTCTAAGCAAAGTGATACGACTATGAAGAACTGCATTATCATGCTGGAAATGAGCTTCATGTGATGATATCAACTCTCTATTGTCTACAACATATCCATGGACTCATAGATGTATATCTAGGAATTCATGAACATATTATCCATATTTTTCCATTAGAACTAGAAATCTGGTATTGCATTTTCGTGTCTGAATCGGATATCTTGCAATTCTTGAAATGCAATTATATTTGAATTTGAATGTATTTGAAATGAAATTCTTATTTTTGTAATAGAAATCTAACCGCTTTTTCAAATACTGTACCTTCAAGTCATTTGGTATCTGAGTGACTGCATTACTTCACTTACAAAGATCTACTCCGTCTCGAGATTGTAAAACATGGAAATAGACTGTAGAGATAATCGTCAAGGCACATCAACGACATGCTGTTGATTTTTAATGGTCTCTAGAGTGACTTGAATTGCGCAAATTAGATTGGATAAGTTCACTCAATGAATGCTACTGAGTCTACCTCAACGTATTTTGCACCGAATACTTCAACATCACCTTTTTATTGTGCTGGAAATACGTCATCGATGGCCTTCTTGCATATTCGTACTATGTGGTGCCGATCCTCTCTCTGATATCATTGACATGGTTCCTTTTATGATTTCAGCATGCTACCGGAGTCATATGAAAATATCCAAGACAACGGTCGTTGCCATTTACACATTACTAATGCTCGATTGTCTATATTTTGTTGTGAAATTACAACATCACTTAAACTCAAGGAAGTTTTGCTCTCTATCAAACAGGAGCATTAGTGCTACGTGTATCTTCAAGATTACATTCAGTGCCTCATTTCCGTGGAGAGAGTTATTAGCTTCCTTAGAAGAATGCCCTAAAAAGAAGTTTTTTTTGTATAAAAAAAGTTTTATTCATGTCACTGCCAGCTACATGTAGCCTTCACTATAACGTCATATTCAGCTTTGTAGTTGAAAGAGTCAGGAGTATTTCATGATGCTATTTTTGCTCTTGTATAACCAAAATTTTTCGATGTACATATAAACAATAATAATAATATCGTAAGGTAGTCCTGACTCTTTCTAACTACAAAACTGGAAATGACTCGGCAGGGCCTCTTCATACAATAGCGTCATTTTCATTAAAAGTATATTAATAAAAGTATAAGTAATATTCATTATTACATTTATAATTACAAATATACAATATGACTGCTGGAATATCAGGATAGATGATGGCATGCAGTATTCCCAATTTTCTTGGAGAATTTGCATTACAATCCAGTTGTTTACAAACTTCACCCGACAATAATCGTAAGAAGTTTGTTAAGTTTACCGTATAATGTAGCATTATATCATGGATTTTTAGGGCAGTAATATCAGACATGGAAGAGGCTGTGTTAGCAGCCAGACTATCTGATATTTCTGTCCGCAAAATCGATGATGTAATCAAATTGTATGTAACTCTTGAGAAGTCTATCAATATTGCAATTATTGATCGCTGTTAGTCACAGATAATAGAGAGATCAATAAATCCTTGATTGACTTTTATTGAAGTCTATGAAACTTTGCTCTCTCAATAGATTTTAATTCATGAAAAGTTTGAATTTTAATATGCATTTCAAACTCATTTCAATCATTTCTATGACCTCCAAAGCAATCGAGAGTGAAATACAATTATAATTATCGCATGTCGCGCCTAAAACGCAAATCGCATGTTGTGGAGATGTCTATCCATATATGCACTCTTTAGCAAAATTAATGTTGCATCACTACAACTGTTGAAATATCTCAGTGTCTGCAGCCACTCAGTTCATTTGATTACAAAAGTATCATACATCATCTGAAAGGTATTGATCTCCTCTTGGGGAGTCACTATGATTATTGGCTGCATCTTTGAACGATTGTCTACCACATAAAAAATTGTTAAACACAATTACTTTTCTTTAATTGAAAGTTTTGGTATCAAAATCATAGGTTAGATAAAATGAAACACAGATCAGTGTATAGACAGCTGAGCAAATACTTTCTGAAAAGTATTTGGACTCATCCACAGGACAATTATGCGCGTTATTGGATACATAATCATTACTAATGTTACATTGTCTCATTCATTGGTTAAGAAGTTGGTAACATAGGCATTATTTTCATTCAAATTCAGCTCATAACAATCTAATGCATATGCATATGCTGTGTACATAGATAGTGAGCATTAGCTAGTCATCTATAGCGTATAAATACAGTACCATAGTCATCGCTAATTATTGCTTGTTCATTTATCAAATGATAAGAGTTTATGGTCATGGTGAATCGACAGACTAAAGACAGTGATTTTCTTAGGGGATGTGCAATTGGTTAAAAGTGAAAAACAGCTTAAAAACCGAAGAAGTGTACGCCAAGACAGACTCTCTAGCGTTGGCAAAGAGAGTTTGGTATTAAGAAATGTAAAAATGGTATTCGATCTGGACGGAAAAGAATCACGACATCTCGAAGCAACCGACGTCTAATCAGACTGGCTGGAATTCGCAGATTATCGTCTGCAAGAGAGCTTGTGTGTCTGTGGAACCAAAAGGCTTCAATGTGGACTGTACATCGACGTTTGCGTAATTTCGTCTTTTAGGATGATAGTGCATCAGCTCACACAGCGAGTGCAGTAAAATTCTTTAAGAAACAACGTGCAATACGATCACTGCCCCGGCCTTCCGGCAGCCCTGACTTGAATCCCATAGAGCATGCGTGGGATTTCCTCGATGGGAAAATCAACTGACGTTCCACTCCCTTAAAAATAATAAAAGAGATGAAACATTGGCTCCTGGCAACATAGCAATTGATGCCACAATCTATTGTTGACTCACTGATAAAGAGCATGAATGATCGCATCTCAACAGTGATTGCAGCTCGTGGAGGTATCACTCAATTCTGATTACCTATTGACTTAAAACATTTTCAAAATATTTACATTAGTTATCGCAAAATGTTCTTTTCACTTCATCGCATCAAAGAACAGACATAATATAACATTATACCCCTTAAACAAAAGGACGACTTTAAGACGAGTTGAATTAACTAGTTACTTCAGTGAACGTTATGCCCACGGCTATTTTACGTCTCACTATGACCACTATAAGTCGACTTGATATCCTAAACCCGTCAGCAAAGTCGACATGTAGGCCGCCTTTGTGTCGTCTTTACGATAAAACCCGCCTGAATTATTGATTTATATTCGTAATTTAATCCACTTACATTTGATTATTATAATCCAGATATTGCATAAATTTAGATGTTTTTCCGCCTACAACAGAAGCCTAGTAAATTCAGAGTAAATAGAGGATTAAAAATTGTTAGAGAACGTCAAAACATGCTGATTTACATGAACACAGTTATATACTTTGTCGAGAAAACAATTTAAAAATTACAAGCAGTAATTCCTGAACAGAATGATCACAAAAATGAATTACAATCTGTTTCATTATGAATGTACTTTGATTATGAAGAATAGTCAGTTCCTTCAGTCTGCAAGACTTGGTTCACAACACGTACCAGGCCCCTCTTGCTAGCTCTTCGAATCTTCACCTACTGACTCGTCGTCGTCCGAGCCTTCCACGTCATCAACTGAATCGCTGACGTCGGTATCTTGTCTGTGGTGTCCAGCTTGTGTTTGTGACGCTGAAACGAAATATCGATTTGCAATATATTGAAGTAAAATGATAACAGAGTCAGTCAAATGCATGCACAGAACATCATTTTTTAAATCAATGCATGAGGGAAGAGGACAGGCTTATATACCAAAGGTGTCCATCAGCAGTAGATAAAATGATAATAATAATAATGCATATATTCATATCCCGCCTATACAAGAAAGCTTTAAGCGGCCCCACATTTCGTGAACAAATAGCTTTTGAGGGTCTTCTTAAAATAAGCAGTGTTGCATAGGGAACGAATGTCAGGTGGCAGTTCATTCCAGCAAGTTGCAGCAACAACAGAAAAGTTCGATCACCGTGAGTGATGCTGGTGGTCCACGGGATCGCTAAGGAACTATTATTAAGCGCATTGCTTCTGAGGTTTGTTCAAAGCTGCTCATGAAGCTGAATTTCTTTTTGAATGTAATCTGGTGAAGAAGACAAAGATGGAGAATGGGGATGATAAAATTAGTTACAACTAAATGAATTACGTAACAAATGCGTCTTGCACCTGTATAACTCAAGAGGATTGTAAGAAATTAATTATATGTAATTCCAGATGCTCGGATACAGAATTCTCCAAAAAAATCATATCGTTATCCAACTAGGCGACCGATCATAATGAACGAATATCGTAGTAAGACAAATGAACTTTCTTGCATTGTAGCCTGTAACGTTGCTACTTTTTATGGTGTCAAGTGAAAATGGTTGTCGTACAAAATTGTCTCGAATGCTCCTAATTCGGATGTGGCCCAAGGAAAGTTACTATCATGAATTTCGTTATCAGAGACGTTCTCAGTTATATATGAAATATGTACGGACATAGCTTACAAATAACACTGACTCATGAAATAATTACTCGCATTGCGTGAAGTTTCGTATCCACATAAGAGAATATAGGCAAAAATTGTGGCATGCAAATTGCTAATAGATTCAATGCTTTAATTGGTTGTTGAAATGACTGCTGCTGTCTTACAAAAATCGTTGCACATTCATCTCCAACACGACATGACCTTACAATGAATGACTTTCAATGTATTCAACGTTACCACTGAGGTTACGGGCAATATTCAGTTATGAAATAAGACGGCACTTACCCGTGAATATAATGATTACTGTCATATTGAATAAATACTAATACCGAATTGCCCGCATAGGTCAACAAGTCAAGCTCGAAAAGCAATCAGCTAGCATATATGGTCTTCTAGCAAAACGCACATATAAGATAATGATATAAGCAATATATGGCTGAATTTTACACAAAAATGACTTACATGCAAATCGACACAATCATTAGACATAAATAAAGGGATTTCTTATCAAAATCATCACACCCTCGGAGACATGGGTCACTAACAAACCCATTTGGCCATCAACTATACTTCTACTATTTCAAATGGATTGTCGCGAAAAATGAAGATTTTTACATGGGCACGAAAATTATGGCTCCGGTAGGGCACGCCTCCACTCTAAAATAAGCATGTTAATGATGAGATTAATAGTATATGCGTTTACCAGACAATTCAAAGGGAATTCCTGGGGATGCTTATTAACGAACAACCACTAGATTTAACATCTATATGGGTTACTTTAGTTGTACGTCAGAAAAATAACCATGAAAAATGCTCTTCTTGCAGATATCACAAAAAAAAATTTAAAAGACCTATTCCCCTTTTTTAGACCTTTACCAAGCCTAAACTGAAGAAGTAGATATAGAGTATATTATGTGCAAGGAATATCAGAAACTGATAATGCTACTTGCGCGGCTTTTGACTTGTCCTCATCTATATCACTTCACTTTATTTATTTTGACAAACTTTAAATGAGTGAAGTAATTATGGTTGATACGACTTAGAGTAGTCGTTAAGGTCATCATTCGGTTTATGTATTCCTAATCAAAAGAAAAATTATTTCACGACTGATTTAAAATAAATCTGTCGACGTGGTAACTGGTGTCCCGTCTCGACAAAGGCGATTGCCAAACGTCGGCAGATTAATTTTAAATTAAACGGTCGTGAAACAATTGATTAGGAAGTTTTTGTGGAGTTAAAATCATTCTCAAGAAACTACAGTATTTGGAAATCAATTTCAGACAACAAAGACTTCTATTTCGACAACAACGACATCAATTTCGATAACAAATACCTCTATTTCGACAACAAAGACTTCAATTTCGACACTTTTTCCCTAAATGTATTAAGTGCAAAAATGGCAACAATGAATGAAATAGTAATAACAATTCACCCATTAAATTGCGTGTATAATGTCAGAGATATCAAATTAACTCATTCCTTCAAAGTAAGGTATCAATAAAATATGCTATATGTAAAAATACAAGTCTCATATAGTGAATTACCATTATACGCATGACGTGGTAGAACTTAGAAAAGGAAAGGGCACATTTAGAGTGTTATGCAACCGATTTGGAATGGCAGCAAGCTTATGAAGTTGACGATTAATAGGTTTTACAAAGCATGCAGCAGTTTTATCAATGCAAACTTCGAGAAATAGTGTGTTTCTTTTCGTAAATTTTGCACCGCGAAATTGTAAATACGAATACATGCATGAAAAAGTACACCTCATGTGTGATATTGCCGTATTGACATATTTTACATTGCATGTAGTGGATAACCTACATATCGCCCTTTTGTAGAGATATTTAAATGCACTATGGTCTGAAGGAATTGACCACGACGAATTGTCCTATGGTGCTATGGTGGTACGAGTATTATGCATAGTAATGAATAATACAAAAATACTTCCGAGAGTACTTAAAGATGTAAATAGAAATTTGCTAAGCTGATCCTAGGATCATTTCACATATCTTTGGAATCTTACTATGATTCAAAAATTTCAAATTCTGATTTATTTGAATATCTAGAAATCTGATCTGAATATTTGAAACATGAAAATCTAATCTCACTGATCATTGAAAATTGATCATTGAGCCCATTTGTTCATGACTCATTGCGTGTGACGGTCTAATTTAGGAATAGTTTGCATCATGTCTTCGGAAGATTCAAGTAGCCTATCTAACATCGAAAATTCATCAAATGAAAGAGGTGCATACAATAAGACCACCGAAGATATACGGAAAAAGGTGTTAGATGCTTATCATGAGGAGGAAGATTTTGGTTGGAAGGCTGTTAGGAATGAAGCGGTCCACTGCATACAGTCTGGTGAAGAGGGGAACTCCAGCCTATTCCCGAAATAAAGGCGGAAAGCGTTATCAGAAGATTACTACGACAATGACATCCTTTTGTGAGGATATCATTTCTGAGGAGCCTAGCATATCAGAGCGTTGAACTCTCGAATGCGTGGATTCTTTAGTGAGTCAGAGGTGCACGTTACAGATTCCTGCTTGGCGAAGCATGTCGATGGACTGCATTATACTTTAAAACTTTGCTGTCCTCAGCCTAATGAAAGAAATCGACAGGACATCAAGGAGGGTAGGCATCAATATGCAATGTGGTTGATGCAAGAAGTGCGGCCGCGGGGCTTAGAAATTATCTACACCCATGAGACTTCCGTCGACATTTACACCTTGCGGAACAATGGAAGAAGTCAGAGAGGAGTGAAATGTGTACGTAGGGTCGCGGGAACTGGAGCGAAGAATCTGATGAGCATTTCACCTTTGCGTGGCATGGTACACTGCGAACTACATTCCAATTCAGTACTAAGGAGACAATTTCAGCAAATTCATTTTCAATTTTAGAATCTGTCTCTTAAACTTCTTGATCACAGTGTAATTTTACTTGATAATGCACCCTGTCACAGAGAAGCCGAAAGAAAGTGTTCAGAACTCGGTCTGACAGTTCGCAAGCTGCCTCCATACTCACCATTTCTGAATGCTATTGAAGAATGTTTCTCAGCATTCAAGGAAAATTTGGAAGCAAGACGAGAGGAACTCTATGATACCAATGCAGCTCGTCAGCGCGGGATCACAATATCAAGTCATCGGATGGACATTCTACGGGCGGCTGAAAATCAATCACTTGAAACTGTCACCGTTGACAAGTGTGTTGGTTGGGACAATCACTGCTACTCGTTTGTGCCTGACTGCCTCTCAAAAAATTACATGTGAGTAAGACATAGAAAAGCCTTGTTTTTACCGACAACTTGTCGATTACAAGAGTGTTTTTATAGTTTGCTGAAGAGATACTACAATCATAAAATTGACATTTGTTTTCATTCTAAAAATCAGGTCCCGTTATTTGAAGTGGTTTGCTGTAATTTTTATTCGATCAATCCAATCGAACAGTCGTTGTAAATCTGATGCTTCCAAGACTGGGGGTAACTCATATAAAAGGTGTGGCGATTTAAATCGATCGAAATTGAGAATCGACTCAAGCGAAAAAAATCGAAATTGATCGAAATTCCCAAAAATCGAAATTATTTCGATCGATTTTTTGATATAATTCTTAGTAACCCTATTATTTTTTTGAATAAAGTAAAAGACAATGAGTCACACTGAATTAGCAGGTTTCATTATTACGCCTGTAAGTAGTCGGTGTTGGAGTTGTGAATTGCGAAGTGACGGAAACACAGGTGACGAGAACTTACAGTAGCATGAATCTATCCGTCCTCAACAACCTCTATTCTATTGAATCAGGTGGTCACCACTCGACGAGTTGCAATGAGCGGTAATCGCGCTCGACAATCTATCACGATTAAGAAGAATTTTATTGATATCGTACTTTGAAGGAATGAGTTAATTTGATATCTCTGACATTATACACGCAATTTAATGGGTGAATTGTCATTACTATTTCATTCATTGTTGCCATTTTTGCACTTAATACATTTAGGAAAAAAGTGTCGAAATTGAAGTCGTTGTTGTCGAAATAGAAGTCTTTGTTGTCTGAAATTGATTCCCAAATACTGTAGTAACCGTTTTGCCCTAAGAGTGTGACCAGAGTGTTCGCATCACCCTGCTTACTTTTTCGTCAGGAATAAATTTTGATAATTTGGTAGTCCAACCGGTGTCTTTTTTAAAGGATTTTCCTACGAGTATAATTAATCCATTAATCTACGTAATTGGTGAAAACAAGCTATTTTTATCTACTACCTTAGTACACGCCGCGTTTATTTCACGAAAAAACTAACATCTTGAATTATCACATCATTTCTGTCTATACCTTAGTAAAAATAATGAGATTATCACGACAAAAGCAAAAGGAAGTTCGTATGAATATTGGCATATTCAGATAATACTATTTTGTTGAGTTGACCCAGGACCTTCTCAGCTTACTGACCTATAAGAGCATACAATAATACGTGAGGACCAAAATGCAAAATAATAATTTTTTCACATCTATACTGGCATATATCATATTCGTAGGGTGGCATAAAACATTTCAGTGTCCAACATCATTGAAGTAGAATCAAGCCTTTATAATACTGAAGTATTACATACCTTGGTGAATCTCAGGCAGTCAATGACGAACGTAGGGAGACCGATGTCCGTTGCGGAATGCTTTCCCCGTTGTCCATTTTTGGAGAAAGCGCACCAAGCGGCGGGAGGTGCAATGCGCAATATAATCTTAGAGATCGACTTCTTTAATTTCCTTGAGACTTCGTTGCTGACGCATTTCAGTACTTTCAATCGTTCAGCTTCATTATCTCGCATTCCATCGAAGAATTTGATGACTTCATCTGAAGCTTTCGGAAACTGGATTAGTTCGATTTGAGGCTGTTCATCTGAAATACCGTCATTGAATATCTTATGTTATCTGATGTTATCTTCAATTCTCAGAAGGATTCTAAGAATTTCCTTTGTCCAACTTTGTTGATGGCAGCAATGACAGGTGGGCCCTACAGTGACGGTAGATTGTGACGTGTTCAATTCTCTTAATCTTGAAGAAGTCGTATCGGTAGACAGCGGTATTCATTGACAGGAGCATGATGTGAGCTGCTAGACTGCGGCGTACCTAATCATCATGACTTCACAGTTGCTTACAAGTGGAGATGAAGGCGTCATGTCCTGATTATTGAACGACCTCAATTCTTCTTCATACAGTCTTGCAGATGGAGGAGTAGGTAACTGTTGTATAGTTGACGCTGACGAATTTTTTCTTATGTGAAACCAGTTCAGGTTCCTCATATCTGGTACCAGTGTCAGCTTCATTGTAGCCGTATCTTTCCACTTCTTTTCTTTTTCTTTTTCCAGTTGAATCAGATGAGATAGAACCACTCGATATAAATTTTGAACTCTTCTTTGTGACAGCTTCGTAGTCTACTGCAAGCAAGAGAAATAACATTTATGCATACTCGGAAGAAATAGAGAAATGTAACTTATTAATGAACATTAGTCCTATATAATTGACTGATTGCGCTAAGTTAGGAAACGAATAACGTCAAACGTCAACTACTGTTACTAAGCGAAAATTTTACTTCAAGCTCCCTATTGAAATATGAATAGAATGAAGAATAAGGTTCTTATTTAGGTTCATAATTACCATTTGTCTGCTCGAGTTTACGAATGAAAGGCTAAGCCATATCTTAATACGTTTTCTGGGAAAATCATTATTTAGAAATTTCAAATGAATGGGTAAAGAAATATCAAAATGATGTGCTATAATTAAAAATTTCATGAAATGATAGTACAGACTTAGACAATAACATTGATTTATCAAAGGAACAGTGCTTGTTTCGATAACGCCGTGGCTGTTTTAGTATGTATTTAAAGTAGATTTAGAATGCGACAATTCTTGATTAATTCCTCCCTTAGAATCACCAATCTGATTGCATTTGATACATTCATACTTGTAGTCATCAACTTTATGTAATATAAGCTATTTTAAATTTACATTGTTGTACGAGTCATATTAAAGATAATATAAGATCACCATTATTTCACCAATTATGTTTCATTATTTAATATATATAATTATAATATTTATATCAATATTCACATAATTCGAGTCCTTTTCTGATTTAGGGAAATAATGCAGATATTATGAAATTTTTTCGAATTTTAGCCGGACTCTCAGATTTTAGGAGTTTTAGCTACTCTCATATTTTACGAATTTTATGAACAATCACAGACTCATGGTGCCTACTAGATCTGTTCAATATGAAGTTACTACGCAAATCAGAGACAATAGTGCAAAGATATCTATCTTAATTGCATTTTCCTCGATCAAAAACTATATCTCTGGCTATAATAATAAATTAAAAACTATAATAAATTCTCTGGCTCAGTTTCTAGTTTAAATCTTGCTACTCATTGTATTGTTAATAAAATTGTTGTGTGTAAGTTGTTATTTCCTGCCGAAGATGTAGTTAAAAACACATGTTTGCGTTATATCTCTGATTTCGAAAAATTGGACGAAGAATTTGAGAAAAACCAGTACCGAAGGAAATCGCTGTTGAAATTTTATGCTGATCTCGACAATACCAAGATTATAAATCTGAAACAAAATGCCAAGAAAACTGTCTGTCTTTTCGGAAGTACTTTCATTTGCGAGCAAACGTTTTCGGCAATGAAACTTAATAAAAGTAAATTACGTTCAAAACTCACTTATGAGCTTTTGCAGGATATACTCCGAACTTCGACAACTAGTTTTATGCCAGATGTAAAGAAACGTTCCCTTGTAAAATGTCATGTTTCACATTAAAAAACTATCCATTGATTTAGCTTGAGGCTTTGCCTAACATACCTATGTTATTGTAGAACCCATTCGAAATAGAATTGGTTACGCTGAATATATGCTTTTTAAAACATTTTTCATGTACTGTGTAGTAAAGTGTATAATCTTATTTTCTTTGGCCCGCACAGAGGGTGACATTTGATATTTGGCCCGCCTGAAAATGTAATTGGACATCCCTGGTTTAGAGTGTAGCTGTAAATCAATAGCCTTTGACGGTCCATGGAGGTAGGCCTAATCGGTCAACTTTCCGACTACAGTTTATACAGAAACATTGGTTTTAACTGTTTCCGAGAACAATACAGCTATTTAGATTTCATTCCGATGTCTCCGGGAGTTATCATGACTAGGTTTGTTTATAAAAAACACGCTATTTATTTATAAAAAATAATGTTTTCTGATGTTAAAAAACAGTGTTTTTATCATTATATCCTTTTTTTTTCATTGCTTTAGAAAACAGTTTATATTTCATCATATAATTGTAAAATACTATTTGGACCTAATGATGATGATGCGTGACCATGGCAAGCTTGACCACACCCTGTAAATAGTTTTACCGTTATTTTTTTAACAAAGAAATACGGATAACAAAGTTAGGGAGAGTTTTAGCTACTTGATGGCAATGAGAATCTGGAAGTATAAGTTGCACTCGTACGAAAATAGTGCAATTTTGGTATAGGACATCTTTCCACAGAATTAAATAGCGATGAATTGGTAAATTGGTTTATGTACCTATTGGATAATAGTGCGCCACATGTAATAAAAATTTTAATTAGTTACTGAAAAAGCGGCATAGTATATTGATTTCACTGTAAGTCAAGGTGGCGTCTAAAAGCCAAATCAAATGATTTTAAGGACTGATTTTATACTCGACAACGTGATTAAGAGTTAACAAGTGTTATCATGCTTGCCCAGGCTGCTACATATTATGAGTGTACCAACAAATTTAGGATGAGAGCATTTGCCTTGATCGGCATAAAATAACCTAACTATTTTTTTATCAGTTAAACACCAACATATAATAAGCCTACTTCTTGGATACTATGTTTAAATAAAACATTCACAATTTAGCCGTCCATATCAAATTTGAGCAGAAAGTTGAATTTCCAGATACATTTTTGAGTGAGAACCGCTATAACCGTGTTAGGCCTATTCCACGGCAGAGAAGCATAAGAACAACCTCCCAATCGGTTCTCAGTCATCTACACGTCGCTATGCGTCGGAATAATCCCGATTATCCTAAATATTGCAGAAAGCCTTACCTTGCTCTTCTAAGCAATGTATAGAATTACTTTCGCAAATGCCTCTTCGCGGATTCTTAATGCTGAAAGAGCCCTCCCATTGATAGATCTCCGTGCCATATAGTTAACTTCATGCCAAATGGGCCCCTCTATGGCTGTAGGCCTACTGCTAAGAAATGACGCGATAACATACTCAATACTCATACACTAATTTGTTCTCAAATGATTCGCTTGATTCATATGATTTATAACATTCATTGAATCTTTTATTCATTGATTGATAAAATACTCCTACACTAATTTGTTCTCATATGATTCACTAATAAGATACATGTATATGACCGTCAAATCCGCTAATTCCTAAAATTCTCATCCCTGATATGAAAAATAATCAGAAAATTATTGCCACAGGAAATTGCCGAAAATCCTCGAGCACTTTGTTTATTACTATTTTCACGTCTGGACCGTAACAACCTTTGTCTCCCGGCTAGTACAACGGAACTCGCACGGCTTCTCTTAAGTAATCATCCACTGTATATTTCTCCTAAGAGGCGATGTACGCCCAAGCAAGACAAACCAAAGAGTTAAAACACACTAACAGTACTGAATATATTTGATTATGCTTATCCTCTATTGACTTTTGAGTTCTACAGCTGAGAAATGGACTGTTGCAAAGCTGAGATACCACTGGCTGTGCCGTATATAATAGTCACCCTATAAATATATTCACAAATAATAAATGGGCATCGAGGATTAAACCGTCGTACTATCGTGGAAACCTCCGAGCAAAATACACTATAGTCCTGCATGAGTAAATTCACAATGCTTGATTAGACACAGATAATCAGGCCTAGCTGAACTGGCAAAACATAAAAAGTGACAGACGATGACCGCTCATAACAGGAATCGTAATGAGATGGTAATCGGAGTCGTTATGACAGCAATTTTATCCGATGTATAGCATTAAGGCATTCCGATAAATGCTACATATGTAGAAGTAAAAGTAGAAGTAGAAGTAAGGTGTTTATTTGTCATCATGAATGAAAATCGAAAAAGTTGCAAGAAATTACAAGTTATAGTCACACTAAGGTCTAGCATACATACATGTACATGCAGTGTAGTGTCAGTAGAAAACACAGCAGTAAAAAAAAACCGCATAAATTATTTGTTTAAAAGAACAGACGTCCACGGGAAAAAAGAATGTAGTCTCCTGGAAGTGTTGATATGTGGCAAACAAAGGTATCCAGTTCTCAACATACGCTTTGGCACAAGTGAATGCAATGGATGGGAACTGAAAGACTCACACTTGGCGAAAAACTTCAACGCACGTTCTACTCTCATTGATGAGAGAGAAGGAAAGCAATCACAGGAGCAGTTCCTGCCACAAAATTATTTTGTGCGCTCTTTTGTGAAAGCATTCGAGCCTATGCTCCACAGAACTTGGCAACCACACAAAAAGTGGCGCAGCATATAATAGAATTGACAAAATGATTGAGTGATAGACCAAAACCAAATGATCACGTGACAAAATAGATTTTAAGACACGGATTACATAAAGTCGCTGTGATGCAAGCTTAAGAATTATATCAAAATGTGAGTTCCACGTAAGTCTATTATTCCAAGTGACACCCAGAATCTTGAATTCACTGAAGACACCAATGTCAGCATATGCAAATGCACCTGTCGAGCTTTTTTGAAAGATAAGTTGCTGAGATTTCCTGATGTTCAGGGACATTTTGTTCTTGATTGTCCAATCTTGAATAGTAACCAGATTATTCGGCCCGAGTCCAGTGCGCGAAATTGGCTCGATAATTGTAACGTCATCTGCATACAAAACAACGACAGAATCAGAATCGATGGTCAAAGATCCCATAAAAGCTGCAAACAGAACCGGGCCCATCACTGACCCCTGAGGAATTCCAGATGAGATAGCCCGCGTGGAGCTGTAGACACCATTGACCTTGAGCCTTTGTGACCGCCCGGTTAGATAGCTTACAAGCCAGATGATGAATCCATGATTTAAATTAGTACAACACATGCGATTGATCAGTAGACTTGGCAAGACTTTGTCAAAAGCCTTTGACAAATCAAGGCACGTCATCCTTACAGCCACGACATCAGGTTTGTCCAAAAACTCAGTGATAGAATCATGGACACGAACAAATGCCCCTTCCGTGGACCCATGCCTTCTGAATGCAAACTGATGAGGTCCATACAGAGGAATTAAGCTGGCCATCAACGAACCTAGAACTAACTTTTCAAAAACCTTGCTGAACACTGGAGTCAGCAATATTGGGCGAAAGTCGGCGATTGTAGGATTGCGACATTTAGGGATGAGGATGACGTCGGCCAATTTCCAAGCTGCAGGGAACACACGATCATCAATGGATTTGTTGAAAATAGTCGCAAGCGGTTCAGATATTACTCCAGCAGCTTCACGGATAAGGCGATTCGGAATACCATCACTCCCAGCTGCTGTGGATGACTTCAGATGTATAAGTGCTTGAAAAACATCAAAAGGATCAACTTGAAAATCCCACAATTCATCATTAAGAGTGCACAAATCATCATCACTAGCATCATTAAAATTCTTTTCAAGTTCTTGTTGAACAGAAGCCAGAAAGGGTTCTATGCCGCCAAGACTGGCTATCAAAGCATCAAAGCTATTCGAACTGGATTTGCCCCGAGCATCGTTAACAACTCGCCAAACATTCTTGGACGACTTGATCTGCTTTTTGGTCCAATTCAATTTTGCTTTCGTCAATTCCTCGTTAACTCTCCTTTTGTAGTGAGCATACAAAGGCCAATTCTTCTCCCTAAAAGCTCTCCACCGCTTGTTGATGAGGTCCTTCAGTATTGGGTTCATCCAAGGTTTATCCCTTTTAGATAGCAAAGCGTAGCTGAATGGAATGAATGATAACGCTGCTTGAACGATGCAATAGAACTCAAGGCACATGTGATCAATAGATAAACCAGGCGTGTTCAGCTCAAAGTGAGCCAGTCCAACAGAGAGAAGATAGTTGAACCTTTCTACATTTGATCTTCGAAAGTCCCAGACTTTGGTCAGTTTTTTACGACACGCAACATCATCATCTTTACTGGCTAGCAGAATAGTGTTGTGGTCAGATGAACCAATTGGAGGACCAACAGAGGCTTCGTGCTCGTAAAAATCACAGAGGTCAGAATTGATCCAAATCTGATCCAGTAGGGAGGTATTTCGTGTAGGTGTCGTCACACAATTGCGCAATGAAAATTGATGAGAGAACATGGATGAGTCAAATTGGTTAAAGTCACCACTAATGATTACATTTGAATCAGGATATTTCAAAAGCTCGGCATCCAACATATCAATTATGCACTCAGAGATCATCTTGAGTACATTTACCTTCAAACCAGGTGGAATATACGTACAAATCAAAAATAAATTCAAATTAGGTACTCTCAAGGAAAGCAACTCAATTTCACATGGACAAGGATAGCTGTTAATTGACACACATGGCAAGGAAGAGGAGATGTAGGCACAAACTCCACCACCAATGCGACCTGACCGGTCAGACCTATACAGATCATAGATTATAGATAATAGATCATTAGATATGTTGGAATGTAACCACGATTCAGTTATCAACACAATTCCCGAACGTAAGGAAGACAAGACAGCACATAACTCATCAAATTTTGGCAAAAGCGATCGAGCATTCATGAGCATTAGAGAAGGATACTTTCGATTACGATTGTCAGAGGTAAAATCCATCACCGAAAATTTCCATTGGATCCAGTTCCCTTCCGAACGACGACACGTTGTTTATATATAATAACATCTTCGCCGTTTGCTTTGCGTTCTCTCAATTCTTCTTTGAGTCTTCTAAACTCTTCACGTTGAGCACGAGTCTTATCAGCATTCACATACACGTTTCGGAAACTTGCCGAATTCCGCAATTCCTTGGACTTTCGTAGTAAAACATTACGCGAATTAACATCAGTGAGAGTAAGACGCAAAAGCCTAGGTTTTCGTGAACCGGGGTGGCCGATACGCTGTTGAGAGACAATGGATTCAACCTCGATCGGATTGCCAACTTCAGCCAACAAAGACTCAGTTTTCCTCCAATCCTCTGCTTTCCTCTCCTCAAGCGAACCATCAGATTCGGCTAAGCCAGCAACAATAACGTTGTTGACCCTGTAAATGCGTTCGTCCATTTCCTGAAACATAGGACGACATAACTCATCTGGAGACATCCTTTCAAGAAACTGCTTGATTGAAGCTATTTCGTCTTCATGCCTCGAAACCAGCGACTTCATGTCTGAGACAGATTTCTCCACACCTTCCATTCTCTGGCTAATTGCTGAAACCGTAGAGACAATGTTGTCCAGTTGAGGTCTCAGCAAGCTGACTATCTCCTTTCTGTTGTCATCGAGCAATTTCTTGACCTCCTTTAATGTCAGCAGAGTAGGAGCTGTGCTGTTGGATCTAGTCCTTGGAGGTGTGGCTGACATGACTTGACTCAAAAGAAGTCAAAAGAAATGTCCAGACCAACGATGAAAGTAGCCGGAGAAAGTGGATCTGATCGTGTCAGGGTTCGAACCAGGTACACCAGTCAGCAAAAGAGAGACGTGTTTCCAGCCGTCTAACCAGAAGACCACGATGACCACAGAGGTGTTCAAGGTATTGTGTTGACCAGGAACCTGGAGTTTGCTCTAGATTTCAACGTGACAGGGACGGTGGAGAACTATTCATCCAGATCTGCGCATGCGCAGACTGAGACAAAAATGACAAGAGCACAAATACGGGGATGGCACTGCAACGGATGATCCCACGAAGATAAAAGTTACACCAAACGATGCATTGGACAACGAGGATGCAGAATATATAAAGATCCAAACCGCATGATCACTGTGACGCAAGATACGGGAGCGAAGATGAAAACCACGAGACGGACAGCTGAGACAACCGCACGACGCGATGATGTGTTTAGTGTAGAGGCTTTAATAATGTAAGGCTTTAATAGGAAATTTCACCTCATTTTCACATAAATTCTCTGGAGAAGTACACTGAATTTAATTAATATAATTTCATTTCAATAACAGGGTAAACTTACATTCTTCTCAGCCTCCGCCATCTCGTTTAGAGAAGTAAAAAGAATAACTGTTTGCAAACGTCACAGTTTAAACAAAATAATTTTGATCACAGATAAATCGAAAACACCACAAATCCATTAAGTATGCACAAATCAGTCATTGGAATCGCACAAAACATTATTTACAGTTGCAATTCAATTTCATTACCATGTTATTTACAATGTTACATAATTTACAATTAAATATACTTATTAAAACTTGAATTTATTGTATTGATCCCATCTCATGAACTGTATGTATAGTACAATTATACTTGATGGGAACAACACTTTCCTCGAGTATATTAATTAATTCCCCGATAACGGACACATCCAGAATCCATCATTGTAAAAATGGTTATTCAGCTGGGTATTCTCAGCCAAACAAGTGAATAGAAATCAAACAACACAATGGAAAAATGTCATAATTATATTTATGATTTAAATTCTTCATTTCATAGAGATATTAGCCTATACCAAATATACCCATTATGTTTACAGACCCATATTCTACTGGGCGAGGATGCCATTTCAGCATTTGAAGAGCTGTTTTACCCGTTGAACAATATCATTTTTGGAGTCTAAGTTTAGGTGTCACAGTAAGATATGTATATGTACTGTTTGTTTCTTATTGGCCCTGTCATTGTTTTGTTTTCATATATACAGAGATATATGTTTACAAATGATACGTCTCAAAATAGGTGTGACTATGAACAATTTTGTTTGTTTTCTTATATTTATTTTAAAACTAGCTTTTGTTGTCAATGTTTGAAATCAAATAAAACAGCTTGATTAAATATTTGTTTCTTGGATATAATAGTGATAGTTTTCCAATCCATACTTTTTACTCTTGTATTCAATATCTTTGCTTGTATTGTCCTAATATGCGATGGTTCATCAAACTAATTACCGGTTATTTTATAAAAACTATTAATAGTCGAAGAAATTTTGTATTCTGAACAGAATCACGTGTAATCCTCTAACCCAAATTTTCTAAGCATGGACTGTATCGTAGAAAAAACAACCTGGATTTCTGTTTAGCCTCATGAAAGGTCAGAAGATCTCCATGAAATACGATTCACAGCAACAAAATATGTTCATTTAATTGTGATTTTTGAAAAGTCCGTGATATCAATAAAAATCAGATATTTTGTATTATTTTGACATGGAGGCAGCATTTAAGAATATTTAGAAGTACATTAGAATGATTTATTCATTGAATGTTCAATAAATTTGTAAAGAAATAATAGCGAAAATGAAAAGGGCAAACATCTCACAGTCGTCTACTTTTCGAATATTATTTCAAAATTTAGTATCAGTTTTTGACGTGCTTCGCAGACGAGAAACTACGTTTATTTTCATAAATATTTTGCATCATAAATATGCTACTATCTTAATATTAGCGAATTCCATATTTTCACTGAAGATCCTAACAGTTTGGACGTATTTTTAACGACTTCTAGGCGATTTTTGTCTCGTTTCGTCTTATCCAGTTCCGGTACTTAATTTAGACGAGCCCTAGAGAAGGAAATAAGAGGAATTATTCTCTAAGACATGTTTTTCAGACCAGTTAGTCCAATTTCAGGCCAATGCTAAGTCGTCTTTTTGTTTATGGGGATAAGACAGGAAAAGAAAAGTAAATTAAATTTTTAAAAGTGATAATACCGCATGTAACATTAATTTTTCTAAAGAGTGTATGTAAAACATGCAGCTTTGGCAGTCAAGAGATTTTATTTGACTTTCAAATGCACAGGTGCATGCACAGAAGTCTATGTTCAACAACTAACTATGAAAAACGCATAACTATGGATATCTAGATTAATACCTGGATTGGAAGCAGAAATATTATTTCTACATTGACGTACTCAATTATGCGGCTTAACATCTAGCAATCAATATCATTTTGTGATTTGTATTAAGACAATTTAATATCTGTCGTAATCATCACTTTTGCCTCTTTGCCATGCCTCGTACATGTGCAGCTTGCGAATGCACATCAGGCTACAAATCAAATCCTGACAAAGTTCAGCTATTCAGTTTTCCAGAAATGGCAAAAAATACAGAGAGCACTCGTAGCCTGTGCCAACTGTTTCGTGCAATATGATAACTACTTTGGCCAGCAGCTACAAAGATGTGATGTCGTTTGCATGACCCCAGTTACCAACATCAATTCTCAGTTGATTGTTCAGAGATTTTGGGATGCTGTGCGTGACGTTTCGAGCATTGGATTCAACGTCGTAGCCGCTGTTTGTGACAATTATTCTGCAAATCGAAAAGCATTCATCGATTTATTTGGTGGTGAAATGGGATCTTCAATTCCAAATCCGCACAACAACAAATTTTCAATATTTCTTCTTTTTTACTCTACTCATAATAAGAAAGATGTTTATAACAACTTCCAAAAGCGCAATGAATTTCAATTTCTTGATGCTGATAGCATTGTGACAACCAAATTCAGTGATATTGAGAATCTTAGCAAAGAAGAGAAAGATCTTCCTTTGAAGTTGGTCCTTCAGATCAGCAATGGACACCTACATCCAAGCAATTTGGACAAATTATCCACAAAACCTGCCTTATCCATTTTCAAATCAATTTCCTCTAAATTTTTATTCGGACAATCTTGGAAAAGATTGGAAGTCAATTGCTCTTTTTGTAAACAATTTTTTAAAGGTGTGGAACATCTTAAATGTGAAGACCGCAACAATTGGTAAGAGGAAAAGAGATGCCTTAAGAGAATCTGTTAAACTAAATTATGATTGGAAGGTGCCGCTTCTTAAAGAATTTCTTGATTTCTTGGATCAGTGAAAGTTTAGTGGTGGATGTAGTTTATCGGATGAGGCATTTTAGGCATGGCGCCATGCATGCAAGTCTCTCGGTGCATTGTGTGATTATCTATTCAATGATGTTTGCATTTTATCTTACGTTTTATTGAGGAAGCATCAATCGGATCCACTTGAACGTTGCTTTGGCTGGTACCGTCAAGTGTCAGGAGCCAATTATAACATTTCTGTGCGACAACTTTTTGACAGTGAAAGAAAAATCTGTGCTCAATCTCTAATCAAATTTTCCGTACTATCTCTTTCGGAAGTGGATTGCATTCCAAGCGCCTCATGCAGTGATGATGAATGTGATGCAGCTGCTGAGGAGATGTAAATGGAATTCCAACCGATGATAGATTCGCTTGGGGGCCATAGCTTTAATTTGTTTACTTCAAGCATCAGTCGTGGAGGTTTAACGAATCCTGCTAATATTGCTTTCGATGTATGCGTCAAATGTTGGTTATTGTTTTCCTCCTTTAGATCAAATGATACATCTCTTCATCTTTTTATGTCAAGTAAAGACCAATGTCACGTATGGTCAACCATTGTCGCGACATACCTAGATGAATTTTACACATATGCGTTCAATGTGAAAATGGCCATGAATACAAGAAAGTATGGCCATTGAATTGTTTCTTTGTTTAATGAAAAACTTTATCAAATCGCTAAATGACTGTTTCGTGCAAAAGACCTATTCGAACCCAAGCAAGAAGGCAAAATTGACGGGTACGACTAGCCGAATGTGCTGATTCAACGTTTTTTTCACTTTTAATATGTGATGAATTATGTTTAGCATATGATCATTTGACTTGAAATATACGGTGGATAATTTTCCTGATTCTTCAATCGAGGTGTTAAAAAGCTTGCGCTATTGTGGGACTAGTTTACACACGATATGTAAGTAGCATTATTCTTCAAGCAACGGAGGAAAAACCACGATTGACCGGTGTAGTCGTATTTAATTCAGCGACAAGTTTCGACCGGTGCTTCGGTCCTGTTGTAAGTAGCATTAATAAGTTATAATAATTAATCAACATAAGTGAGATTGCTGTACAATCAATATCAGTAAAATAAGAGATGCATGGGTAGCGCTGTATAACATCTACCGATTTTCCGCCCACCAAATTATATTCCTTTTTTCGAATAATCTTGCTCTCATGAGTACGTCAATGTAGAAGTGACATTTTTGCTTCCAATCCAGGCATAGAAGTAGATAATAATACACTAGAATGGAAGTTTGATATCTTGCCTATGTACAATGATGGCATATGGAAAAATCTATGATTTGTAGATCAGATTCCATCTAAAACATTGTATCATAGTCAAACTATTTGCCAAGTTGGTTGTGGAAGTTGTTGACAGCAAATTGCAGGATTTTCATGGAGAGAATTTTAAGTGAGATGGTGGCATTGTTTTATGTGAAATAGCCTGCTATTCCATGCATCAATATACTGTGTCTATTTGTAGCAGTCATTGACAACTATTTCCTAATTTTTCAACACTGAAATACGAATTGAAATTTGGTTCACAGAGTCATAATCGAAAGTAGTCGATGTACTGGTTGTAAGAACATCTGAAGAATTCACAGATAGAGAATTCACTAATTATTGGATAATTTCTCCTCCTAACGGTCAAGAAACCTAGCGCTCTTCTGGAATAAACACATCGAAAGCTTCTTTAGCGACAGTCATTTATCAGATAAATGAAATGTCGTTGGAACTTTTTTTTTTTTTTAATCACTAAATGATTAATATGACATAGTGTGATGATATTATGGAGGCTCATATTCGAAGGCATGCAAAGGTTTTGAAAATTGTTCAAGTATAATGAACAAGGGAATCTTTCAAAATAAAATGAATACTGTAAGATTCTTGGCCTCTGATTTCAAGGTGGAGCAATGTATGATCTGTAAATGGACATTACAAGTTGCACATGTGTCTGATTATACTATTGATTGATTATAGAAGCGATATTTCAAAATGATGAACGTACAGAACGTTTTAAAGGATTTCTATCTCTGTCATCCTGTCGCCGCAGTATTTTGTAAATTCATTATTTCTTTTGTGTACATGATCTTTGGACAAGGAGCAACAATC
The DNA here is from genome assembly GCA_907163375.1 of Prostheceraeus crozeri. NCBI lineage: Eukaryota > Metazoa > Platyhelminthes > Polycladida > Euryleptidae > Prostheceraeus > Prostheceraeus crozeri. The sequence continues at coordinate 77,214 of CAJQUW010009620.1, forward strand.
TGGATCACAAATTGGCTTGATGAATATAAATGCCAATCAGAAAACAAGAAAGCCAGCTCGCAAAATTTGCTTTTTGCCCCAACTAAGTTCCCCCGGAGTGTGCCATAATTTTCATGCAATTTCCATTCTAGGACTTTCTATGGTGCTGTTAATTTCTATGAATCCAGGTATTAATCTAGATATCCATGGCATAACTATATACAAATATCATAGCAATAGTCGTGTACCAATAATGAAGATATATTACCTTTCAAATGACAGCCTAAATCGTCGGCGCGTAGCGCATAGTAATATATGCATTGTTACTGAACCTAAAATCTATGACATCAAAAATCCAAGATTTTTATCTGCAAAAGACTGAAATCTATGATAATTTCCTACATAACCCATGCAGCTCAGAACATTGAAGTATGTAAAGCTTGAGATATCTATACGTGTTCAAATTGTGAGTCATAGGAATCACTTCAATGACATTTTCCCTGGGAATGCGAAGATGAACGATGAAATGCTCCTACCTCAATAGAATAGAAAGATATATTTTCAGTTGAATAAAAATCATACAAATATTGTATATGTAATATAAATGTAATACCAATGGTATTACATAGAAAATTAGACGGCCTTAATCATGCAATTAAAGCCGTCTAATTTGGATTTGGAGATATATGAACGACTTTCATAGAAAAATGACATGGGAAATATCGGCTGACAACCCTACTTACTCAGTAACAATGTCGGTCACTACAAGATCATCGGCGTAGTGTTGGACTCTAACTTGAACTGGAAATCTCACTTCAACATCGTTTCTAAGAAAGCATCCTCTAGACTGTTCATGCTACGTCAGCTTAAGCCTTTTTTGACAAAAAGTGAATTGATTTTAGTTTTCAATAACTGTATACGAAGCATTCTCGAATATGCAGCTCCTCTTTTTGTTGGCCTAGGTGAAACTCTCAGCCAAAACCTTGAAAGGATTCAATCTCGAGCTCATTCAATCATTTGCGGATCTTCCTCTTGCGTGTGTGCAATAAAATTATAGCGTGGATTATATTTCGCGTATTAAAATGATTGTATAATTAAAAATGATACTTAAATAACTTAATTAAGAGTCGAAGTTTATGGGTGACGGATACTATGTTTTTTCAAGTGTAATATTATCATACTCTATTTTCTATATTTTTCATTTACGATATTTTTAATCTTACGATGTTTTCATATACGATCTGTTTACGATGTTTTTCATGTTACGATGTTTTCATATAGAACCGTAGCTACATGTGGGTATAGGCCTGCATAACAATTGCCAGTATATGTAATTTGCATAACTTAGTTCGGTGACTGTCACAGTTTTTAAGAGCATATTTATACCTCTTCAGTGTCTTCCCTCCATGAAGTCCTAGCGCTTATCCATCACTTACAATACAACTCGTTACTAAAATTTATGTTCAATTGCAATTACGGCCTATAACCATGCCTCCTTCGCAGCATATTTCTACTGTCATAATATGTTGTCAAACATTCCTAACAATGCCTGTGGGTAATATGAGCATACTCTATCACCTATGCAAACTTACCTAACACATGCCAACTACCATCACTATGACATGCAGGCCTATGCGCATGAAATATAGAAGTCATCATTGTGAAACTTCAACTCTTTCTTAAGACACGACCCAACACCGAAACCTAGGCAAACTTATATTCGTCTTGATCCTCTATCCACCTACAATCCAGATTCGAAGCCCTCATCCCTGGAAACTAGCCCGTTCGCCAAACCTTACCCTAACCCTAACACTAGCCGACTGCATATTCAAACACAAATTTAACTGTTATTGGATTTCCACTTCCCATGCCTTGCCCATTCGCTTACTACCTTCCATACACTTCGCACATTATAAGAGCAAGTCATTAACTTCACATTTCATTCATATAGAAATTCAGAACACTGACAAGTTTCAAAAACAGACTGGTCTTCACATGAACACTTTGTCCAACTTTACCAAAACATATGTCAACAAAGTGGTGACACTGTCACAGTCTACATACCACTATGATACACAGGAATATCACAATTCACCAAAAATGCCACATCATGCTGAAACTCGTTTTGCACAACGAGTTACACTAATTTCCACTATATTGAAGACTTCAGGACACTGAAGTGAAACAGAAGAGAAGTGCACTTCATTGTCCAGCTGATTAATCCACAATCTTCTGCTCATTGAACAGCTTTGAAATTTGATTCATTGCACTGACCAACACCAAGAGACATCGTTGACGGTTTCTGAAAATCCTTTGGGTTAGCGTAGACGACCTGTTGAAGAAAAAAGGAATAATATTTACAAGATGTAAACTGTTTACTTGTAACAGTAGAACTAAGGACTGACTGTCACAGTCAGATCCACAAATCACGATCGACATTGACTATGATATTCACGAGCAGAAGCAAGTAAACAGTCTAGCTAGATTGCGTCTTACATAGAAAATGAAAATGATCACGTTCCTGATCCATTGGCGCATTCATGGGTTGTAAATAGTTTTGTCTCAGATTTCTGCTCCTTACCAGGCCACTGTGGCGCGGTTATTCCGACGCAAAAATTCGTCTGAATAGTAATTTTATTGCTAATCCGTTATTCGCAAGAATTTACGCGTGCAAATAACGATTTCCTTGGTTTCTCACCATCGGTATGCTGATATTTGATCAAGAATTTATACATTCTCATACGATGATGAAAATCATCCCAGCAGCCATTTATAATACACATCCAGATACTTAAACAAATCAATCAAACTACCCTGGATGAATTATAGAGCAATGTTTCGATGTCTCCTTAGTCAATGAATACATGCAATCATGGAAACACGAAATCAATAAATATTATAATCAATTTACCATTCAATCCAATGAATCTTTTATATTTCAGAGATGAAGCAAAAAATGTTGCGCACGAATCTCCAACCGCGTCAATCGTCATCATGCAGTGATCGAACTAGATAATAAAAGGAATAGTCTTCTAGACGTTTTATCTTTCGTTTTCAGCACGATGTAAATATATGGCCCATTGTACATGCGTTGGGATTCTGAGTTCATTGTGGAGTTGCACTTTAACCATACACTTTAACGAGGAGGTTATGAACCATGAAGGACATATTGCAGACCAAAATACATTTGACTTGGAGTGGAACAGGATGAAGACAGCTTGGATACACAGTGCTCAAAAAGAGTGTGGTCGCAGCAAAGGCTGGGGAGGCATAAGAGAGACCTGATGGTGGAATTCGGAAGTGGAAAGAGCTGACAAAGAAAAGAAGTTGCGTTTCAAGCAATGGCAGCAAAGCAAGTGTGAGGCAACTAAAGCTCTCTATAAAAATGTAAAGAGATAAAATATCACTATCAAATCTGCAATAAAAATTATTATTGATGAAGTTGAAGATAGTTGATGCAAAAAACGTCAAATTGACATAGGGCATATGCATCAAGCACTCAAATATGACATGCATATCGAACATGCTCACTTATGTCCAATCTTTAATTGCGCATGTAAGTTTATAGCAACGATCACAATTGGCTTAAAGCATCTGCATTTACATGTAATTATGCCAAGCCTCTCTGGAATTTATTTTGTAATATATAAGTATTAAGGTCATTATCATTGTATATCATGTCATTTGCCTGAAATTGAAGGCGTTTTAAAATTAACTACTTAGCTACTAATACTGTCATCCATTATTTTTGTGGCTGTAACAATTTGCAATACCTATCACGAGCAACGCAGTTCGCTCAGGGGAAGTGAAATTAATTTGAACATGTCCCGCACAAACTATGTTACAGATCAGGCCACATCAAGCCAAAATCCTCTGACAGTGCCCCATCGAAAAAATGGGACTTCATACATTTAAATTATATAAACGAAAAATGGACCTAAACATACAAAAGAATTACAATTTTGAACATGCATATAGTCAGTCTTTTGATATCAAAATTGCCATACTTTTGCGAGAGGATCTTTTCAAATGATTGTCGTCAATTGCTAGCAGGCTAGACGACCAATGATGTGACTTTGTATCGAAGTTGGCCTTTAGCATCATACTTATTAAAAAATTTCCTGAAAAACATGCAAACATATTAATAAGACTCAGTCATATTTTTATATGTATAGCATCTGAATGAAATCAGATTGCTCTACTCGTACTGAAGTAATTAAACTCTAAGTGATAAGTTGCACATAAAATTCAACTTTCCAAAATTTGCGGGAGTGCTTTCGAATTGTTCCTCACCTTCATTTTTCGCCTCTATACCGTGTACCGCGCAACCGCGAAAAAATTTTAAATACTGATAGCACGAATCGTCAAACTCGATCACTAGCGCATAGAATTCCTGTGATACAGCAAATAAGAGCTTCATCTGTAATATTTCAATTTTAAACTACTAAATATTGGAAAATCATTCCCTTACGGTTACTCATGGTTACATATTTCCTGTAAAATTATCAGTGAATTTACATCATAGCCTCATGGCGCCTCTTTCAGAGCTGTGTCGGCTAGTGATAATCCAAGCGACAGCAACAAGCGACTTGCACTGAATCCTTACTTGTCTTTCGCCATTGAACAATGACTAATTGCATTTCCAGTCGCCCAGTGATAGACTTAGTATAGGCTAACGGATTATTCACTTCGACCACAATTGAGCTACAAGCTTGCTGTATGACTAGAAAGGCATAAGAACCCAAAAAGAACCCGAGTCATTGAGTGGGTCACTGAATGGTGCCTTTGAACCAGTTTCATCACTGATATACACACTATCATGCTATAACATTTTACTTTGTCACCGATATCCCTAGACATTCCAAATGTAAAGAATGATTTTAGAAGTGTTTAATATAATCGCAGCTCCATCGCTGAAATTCATCCCCGGAGATATTATTTCAAAAGAGAACCGAAGCCTCTTGTATTGACGAACTAGGCTTCGAGGATTGCTGCAATCATCATGCCTGAATGTTCGAATCTCTGTCTTAGTAGCCATGTATCTGAGGGTTGTTTCGAGGCACAAATCAAATTTCTCTGGTCGACCCGGCTTGCGAAGTTGTCGTGGAGATGTTCTTAGAATCTAATGATCTAGTTGTCATGGTGGTAGAAATCGATCACAGTATCTGATGCATGCAAAAAGAGTCTGACATGTGGATTGGATTTCCTAAAATTTGATGGAATCATGACAATTTGAACACTCTGAAGGTATTCATGACTTAGATAAGTGCAAGCGATAGTTGCATTGGCATCCACTGCCAACTCATCTATATGTAGTTCTATATCATTCATGTGCAATCAAAAGTCCGAGATCAATGTGTCTGTCTGAAGATTAGGCGGGCTGAGCCTTCCTAGTCCCTTGTTCACGCGTGCCTGTAGGATGCAAAGCAGGACCAAGAAAGGTGAAGCAAGACAAACAAACAAATCAAGACACACACTTATTTCATTGAGGGATTTGGAGTCAGAAATTTCTGAGCAACTAGACACGACAACAAAAATGGAAGATTGCTGCACCAGATAGCCGGTGTAATAGATGCGAGACCAAATATTTGCCGACTCAACCTATGCAGTAGCCATAGCCATTCCACCAACATCTGCTTATTCATTGCTCATTATTCATCTTCTGTATATACATGGTGCCCTACACATAGCACTGCCTTCTATTCTTTAGTTATCTATATAGGGTTGTTCCTAACTAAGCCAAGCAATCATAAGCTCCGTTCATCAGTCTGCAAGCCGATTCCACTGATCTAGCTTCCTGCAACAAGACTGAGCATTCATTGCAATGAAATAAAAGCTACTTACTTTCCCTGCTGCCTTGAAACATGCGGTGTGCGTAGATATAGGCTGACAGCTTCGTAAATAGCGGTTGATATTTCCTGATAGAGTGAACAATTCTCTATCCAATGATACCAAGTTTGTTGTATGCTTTTGCAGGATAAAAATAACATAATGATCACGTGAATGAAATATGTCCAATTTTGAATTATTGCTATTTAAATACAACTACTACAATTTCTTGTAAAACCATTGACATTTCTGGTGGTTTCAGAAAATTTGCAGTCTTTTGATACCTCATACACACTGCAACTCGCCGTGGTTAAAATAACATCATGAACCGGTGTTTTTGACATTCTCGAACAATCCACATACCACTCCCCAGACAATTCTGCGGCATCTTTGATAAAACCAAGCATATTTCTGTAACGTATGGCTCCTATGTATCATAACATTTTCTTGGTTTTGACTGTAATCTTGTAGTTAAAATAACATAAGAACATAGGGCCTAAATGACCATTTCTTGTGGGGCCTAAATGTACTGGGGCCTAATTGACTGGACACCACACAGAATAAACAACTTCGATGTTGTATTACAAGGTATCATGCAGCCTACCCATCTCACCACTTCAAATGCATGAAATGTCAATGCTGATCATTTCACATTAGTATCACTCGTTCTATAATTTTGAATGACTTATAATGATAGTTTCGGGTGTGTCAAGGACGTCTGAAGTGGAAGAATTCTGGAAGTCTCCTTTACTGCAGAGTCGAATGGAGACTTACAAATATTAGGTCTATATAGCTCAGATAAAATTATTTGTGATATAAGTGAGCTTGCATGATGAATACGATTAATTATAATAACCTAGAACTTTAACTAATTGCGATATAGGAGACCTGTTGGGTCCAACCGACAAAGCAAGACACATGAAAACGTTGAATGATTTTCGTCGGATATGTGAACAGGGAGATAAAGATTTCTCACACCAAATCATTCAACAGTAAGCCATCTACTCCCATTGCAGTCATAGTTATAATGAAAGCTCAGATTTTCACTTGTCCACGGCTTATCACAACTTTCATTTTCATCTGATAGGCATTCTTTATTGTACACTTCAGTGTACCTCAATAAATGATTTATTGTGCTGCATTTCATCACCATACACAAATGGGTCAATATACCTCCAAATTCTTGTGCAATAATTTGGTGACATAAGTGATCGAGAAAATCAGGATGATTTTCATCGAAGTCTGTATCTATAATAGTACTGTAGATTAGATTGATTCAAAGTTTTTTCCTTCACCACGTGTGGAGGTTCAAAGTTCAACGCTTTCTACTGCGAAACATTTCTAGACTTGAGATGCATAAAGGTCAAACTCTGGAGATAGAATTATCAATGATTGCTACGTTAATTTAATTAACGAATATTAAACGGGAATATTCACACATATGAACATGGCATGATCCACTGAGCAATAAACGATGGGTATAACACACTCTGGCAGACCGCAAACATCTAGTGAAGGTCTACATAAGAATTTTTGACAGGTGACTTTTTTGTGACAGAGTGACCATTTTGAAGTACTGGCAATGTAGCAACATCTGATTTTATTTTAATTTATGTTCAACCCTGTCTTTGTATGCTGATGGACTTCCTATTATTTGAAAATATCACCACTATAAGCAACCAAACGAATGAAAAACTCACATTGGGAACCCCAAATGCCAACTTACAGGACAGCCCAGGATTATATTCTAACAAATGGAACATGTGAAATTCGCATATAATCTATCAAAACAGCCAAATACATACACTTAACATTATTTGCAGTAAAAATCGAGTCTTCACGAAAAGCAGCTGACTAAAAATATTGTGGGGACATTAAGGCCCTTCAGGACCTAACAATTAAAATGTCAATAGATACTCGTATATTGATAAATATTCATGCTTGCTTTTGTGAAACATTTTGTACTTAATCACGATTGTCTGCGGCGAGGAATTTAAGTACAGCTCTTTTGAAATGAGTGTGTGTATATTTCATGAGAATGTTTCGCATAACATGTATAGGCTACATGATGTAATATAAGACTAGGTTTGATTATACTTGATTTAGACTGGTTGCTTAGTGTTATAACAGAGAACGGTAAAAGGCGAATATAAGAAACATCGAAATTTCAAAATAGCGTACTATTCAATGCTCGAGTGTTGTGCAGAACTAAATACATACCTTAATCAATATTTCATCTCAACATTTTAATAAGGCCATGTTTCCTTTAGTCTACATGTAGTTGTTGAATTTTTATACAAATGTGCTTCCTTTAAGGGAGCAGCAATGCAAAAATTGTACCCCTAAAATAATCCTGTAGCAAAATGAAGTAGGATTGACATGGTCAATAACTAGGTTAAGTGAACCAAACATTCATAGTGAGTAAAAGAGGAAGTTTGAAAAGCACAAGCTGATCAATAACCGATTTGTTATAAAAGCAAAGAAGTGAAGACTATGTTGTCATCCTATTAAAAAGAAACATTTCGAGATTATGAGCGAATACCATTTTATTGTAAAGTATTTATTTAGCGACGTTTCGGTCTCTTTTACACGGACCATTTTCAAGCTTACATTATGAAAAGTGAGCTACAGTAATATTGAAATTTCAAAATTATCTCAACTATTAAACACTGAGAACATGTGTAATAATGCTCATTATATAGGATATACAACAAATTTAATGAACGTGAGGATGAAAAAACATGAGAACAATGGTTCTATTAAATCTCATCACATAAGTACATCAACAAAAACCAAGAAATTTAATAACAAATACTGAAATTTTAGCTCGCTATGCAGATACGAATTCATTGCAGATAGCTGAGGCTATATTGATAAAAGAGATTGCACCTAAATTGAATCAACACGACAAAGGATTGACAAGGCATCTGAATAGCATTTCTTGATTTCTATTTCCCTTTTTAAAGTATCTGTATACATATCTTTGAGCTTTTTATACAAGTGTTTAATAGTTGAGATAATTTTGAAATTTCAATATTACTGTAGCTCACTTTTCATAATGTAAGCTTGAAAATGGTCCGTGTAAAAGAGACCGAAACGTCGCTAAATAAATACTTTACAATAAAATGGTATTCGTTCATAATTCTAAAAAAACTGACAACAACGGAAAAGCATGAATTTAGAAAAACAGAAAAGACTCTACACAAATGCGTGAAATTAGATAAAGACATTCAATTTAATTTAATATGCAAAGAAAATCAATTGCTACCAAATTATACGAAGATCAGTAGAAAAGATCAACATCAAGAAGGAAAAGAACAACAGAAGTTAAACGAAAGGTAACAGTCAGGTCTTGTAGACCTCGAAATCAAGAATAACAAAACAAAATTACTATTAATGAGAAAGGAATTGACTTCACACTTGATAAATATATATATATATATATATTCAAACATAAAGTGCCCAATTTCAGCATATTTTCAAGTGAAAACAACTTCGTGTTTTGAAACAACCGAACATGTTTCAGAATCTCATGGATTCCATCATCTGCGGTAAGAAGTCAGAAACACACACAGAAGTCAGAGTGTCAATTTACGGAAAAATTGAAGAATCTCAACATTCCTGATCTAAAAAGGTGCATGCTGTTTAGCTTTGAAGTTAGCAATTTATTCACGTCCATTCCTGTGAAGAAGACCATTGATCACATTTTGTCTCTAATTGATTTTGGTCATTGCCCTGTCTCGCAATCTGCATTGAAAATTATTTTCCTCCAAAGTCACTTATGTGTTTACTGACTTTTAACACGGCATAATGTTGATTGGCGACATGTTGGTGGTGCAATGTCATTCTGTGATTAAATGTGTCGCCCGTTTGACCGATGTAATACTGTCCGCATGAACATTCTAATTTATAGATAATATTTGATGATTTACAATTGAAGTTATTTCTTATGTCAAAGGTTTTTCCAGCATTTGTAAAATGAATCGTTCTTCCTGTTATCATGGTTTCGCATGTTTTGCATAGCTTATTATCACATTTAGTTATTCCATTAATGGTTTTCCGATTGTTGTTGTTCAACAAAGAAATTAATGATTTTGGTTGCTTATATGAGGCTTTTATTGTACAGTTCTTGAATGAGTCGTTCAATCTTAAATAATTGGATATTGGTTGAATTAAATCATTGAAAATTTTCGGGTTATTCTTGTTATGGGCAAGCGAGAACATAAAGAAGTTATGTTCATCAATTTATTTCGGCCGTCTTTGAATAGTAATTGTTGAGTACTTTCATTTTAGATATCTTAATGATTTTCGTATATCTATCTTTATAATTTGTAAATGATTCTATGTAACATACTTATTTCATTCTATGCAGTGCCTTGAAAAGCGAGACAACTCGTGAAATCGATCGGCAGCATAATTAAACTCAGTTTGAGGTACCTACCCTTCTAGTTTTCATTTTTCTATACAATAAATAATCTTTACAACTTCTACCATTTTACTTATATATATATACATATATAATTTATAATATCATATACTCATCGTGGGCAAGCACAAAATCATTTTTCATCTCATTGTAAAATTTTTGATGGGATTTTCTATACCCTCTGAGATGCTACACCCTCAATACTGCTGAACCTTGAAGCAAAAAACTTATCTTCCTTTTGTAACCGGGCTCATCAACGATGAGTTAAGAGTGGAAGGTTTTTAATAACCTTTGCATGCCTCATCACAGCGATACTTGTCCAGTTAAGTATTTCGTTCTTTGTCAGTATATTTTCTTCTAGCTTTCGATTATCATTTTCATTCAATAAACACTTGTTGTTATTAAACCGCATAAAATTTTGCTAAACTATGGATATGGCCTACATTTAGGAAATCCCTTACTATGTACATGTAAAAGCGTGAATATGACTTATTCGACCATTGTTGGCGTTTATGACGCCTTGGATCAGTCTATTTTTACGAGGTTAACTTCATTATTATATTACCCACCATATATACTTGGGAAGTATACCACATAGGGAGAATTATACGCAGTCACATTTCCCAGAATGTTGAATTTTCCAGCAAATGGACCGATGAGAATCAAAGGAAATTGGAATTTCTATATGAGATATCAAATATTGATCAAATAAACGATTCCTATAACTTCGTCCCAGATAATCACCCACTGGATTATCCTTTGACAATTTTAGAATTTAATTGCATGCAGATCTTGTAATGAATTTTTTTAGTGTCTGCTGAATATGCACCGTATTAAAAGAAAAATCCTCTTTTCTGTTCATACAAACAGTCTAATATGGATAGAGGGGTCTCGTTGTCCACCATGCAAGGTTGAATGGAGTGGAATAATAGCAAAGATGTCATGACCCTAAGTAAAGCAATGAATTACAGCTTTCGATCGCTACATCAGCTCACAGATCAGAGTTGACATACAATCCTAAAACCCGGCACGTTGAAACTGAACCGGAAGAGAGAGAGAATAGAGAAACACAACATGCCCTCACACACCTTCTATCTGAGACACACCTCATCTCCTAAGGATTTTAGACAAGAAGTACCTGAAAAACTAGTTCTAGACGTTGATATCTGGTGACACTACACTTCATAAAAGTACTACACGTCCCAAAAGTCCTAAATGAGTACTAGAAAGAGCACTGAATCTGAGTACTAATTACGTACGCCAAAGAAATGAGTCCCAGAATTTAGTACTCTTTGAGTTCGAAAACATTAGTAGGGGAATTATGGGTATGATGGAACGTTGGGAATGATGGAATAACTATCATTCCCACGGTCTAACGTTGACTACGCTATAATGGCGTTTCCGGTGTGATGGTCCATTTATAGAAGTGATGTGATGAATAACTCGTGACTTGCAAACCGCGTGGTAAGACAGTAGACACAACAATCAGTTGTGAGACGGACGAACAGTTGTTTTGTGGTAAGTAAAAAATGCTTCTGTAAAATTACAATGAGATCTAAGTATCGGTTAATGCTATTCGAGTAATCTATGCAATATTAAACATAAGACAGAAAGTTATTATTCCATAGAATTGTTAACCTGTCCTATCAGTAGCATCATTTTACAAAAGATATTGATTCGGGTATGATGGAATACTTAGGTAGGGGAATAATGGAACAACGTTCCATCTTACCTAAAATTTATAAATATGATATATTCTTATCCTAAATGGATTATCGTTCTTATATGGCCACATGACGTGTTTTATAACTTTATCTCACAATCGAGTTGTACATAAAATGTAAAAGATAATAGCTCATATTAAGATTCATCTCGCTAAACAAATATTTAGAAACTTTTAGCGGTTTTTCTTGGAAATCGCCCTAACCATCAGTTGTGAAGTATGGATATTTTATGTTTAATAGCCTAATTGATTCAGCCATAAATTCATTATAATGGTTATCATATATTTTAAAACAAGTATTGTATTTAATAAGCCCAACAGAAATTGTGTATCACTGTTCCATCTTACCCAACGTAAGTCAAGATCTTAAAACATATTTTATTGAACTATATATCATGCTTTTTGGTATGATAAAATGTCTTGAGCTTTCGCTACACTTGCGCTTGTATACATAGCCTACAATTACATTATTCCGGCAATTTATTTTGATAAATTTTGTAGCTTTTGGTTATTGATGAATCTTAGACGCATGTAGGCCTATTTAAGTTGTCGTAGTTATAGATGTAGTCTTTTGAATTTATTCATTCTTTCGAAATGCAAGCTGAAGTACTAAAAATATAGCATGCATTTTACTTGATAAATTATAGTAATTCAATATAAAATATCAAAATTATAAAACATTACGTAACATGAAGTAGACATATAAAAAAACGAAAGCCTATCTTTTATTTCAGATGCCGCGCCTATACAAGCGTAAACCGGGCTCTAACCGCTTCAAGTGGGATATGAACAATATGCAGAAAGCTGCCGAGGAGATTAGAAATAGTACTTTATCATTCAAGGCAGCATCAGAAAAATACAATGTTCCTAAGACAACCTTATTCCGATGCGTTAAAGGAAACGTAACTCCGTAAAGGTCCGATTAAAACTACTCTAAATCAAAATCAAGAATCAGAACTTGTTGATCATATCATCAAGTTACAGGTCATGATGTATGGTATTTCAGCAACCCAAATAAGGAAGTTGGCGAATGATTTCGTTACTCGTAATGGCATTCCTCATCGTTTCTGTAATGAAAAGAAAATTGCAGGTTATGATTGGTTTTACGGGTTTCTTGATAGACACAAAGAAATCTGCGAACGGCTGAAAAAACTAGCATTGCAAGACTAGCAGGGTTCAACAGAGTTCAAGTCAGAAAGTTTTTCGATCTTCTTGAAGCATCGATGTCTATTCACAAATTTTCTACCGGAAATATCCATAATGTGGATGAAAGTGGCCTATCCACAGTTCCAACTAGGTCAACTAAAATTGTTTCAAAAAAAGGATCAGAACAAGTCGGCATTGTTGCCTCCGGTGAGAAAAGAGAAATAAGAACTATAATATGTTGTTTTAACGCATCCGGAACGGTATTTGTCCCCCCAGCCATGATATTCAAACGGAAATATATGAAAGATCTTTTACTACGAAATTCTCCAGAGGGAACTCTTGGTATGACATCACCTAATGGTTGGATTACAAATGAACTATTTGTTCAATGGCTCCAGCATTTTATAGATCCCACTCGTCCAATGAGAACAAGACGATTCTACTAATAAAGGACAATCATCAGTCATTGCACAATTGAAGCAATTGAGAAGGCAAGAGCAAATAACATCATCTTGTTGACTATACCGCCACACAGCAGTCACAAGTTACAGCCTCTGGACAAGACATTTTTTTCTTCTTTGAAGTCGAATTACCAAAAACAATGCACCAATTTCCTAATTAACCACCCAAGCAAACGAATAACCCAATATGATGTTAAGTAAGTAAGTAAACATAAATGACCACTACGAGGCATGCGTGTGGGCACCAAATCATGAAGAGGATGCAACGGGAACTTTTCACACTTTCTGAAATATTCCATAGCTCGATTCTTCCTCATTGATGAAATAGATGGAAAGTCATCACACTTACAATTCTTACCACATATTATTGCATGACAACGCCGGTTAAACCGTTCGAGTTCCCCTTCAAGTGAAGTCGGAAGCCACACAACCAACGAAGAAGAGTAGAACAGAAGCGACAGTATGATAGATTTATACACATATATTATTTGGAATCTTGATAACAGCGATTTCAAAGTTCGTATAGTGTACAAACGCTGAGAGGAGATTCTCAATATAGCTTCGATGTTTTTTTATCATATATTATATATTTATCATCCCATACAACTCCAAGAGTCTTGCATTCACTCACAGTCTTGATACTTGGGTACAATGATGTGCATTGGGAGCCGCAACTGAACATCAATTGTCTTGATTTTTCCAGGTTAAGGACCATATGGTTCCGACGAGTCCAGGCTTTTATGTCCGTAATGTTATCTATAGTCGCATTTGAAATGGGTTCAATTAGGTTCACATCATCAGCATAGATAACTACAGTTGACATATGCGACACTGTTAGGGAGCCCATGAACACAGCAAATAAAACAGGACCTAAAACTGAGCCCTGCGGGAGTAATGGTCAAAAGACTGTTCCAGGACAGGCCAAAAATAAAAAAAATAGTACTTTTAAAAACGACATAAATTTATGAATTTAGACCCTTTTTCAGGTTTTTAAGACCTAAATTCATGAATTTGGTTCATTCAAAAAGTACCATTTTTTCAAAAATGGTACTTTTAAAAAACAACATAAATTCATGAATTTGAACCCTTTTTCAGGTTATGAAGACCTAAATTCATAAATCGGCTAAAGCCAGAGGAGCTTCGCTCCGATTTAAGCGTTTTTAAAAATACACAATTTTCAAATTTTTCAAAATCTCAAATTTGTGATTATGACATTTTTCATTGCTTAAATCATGACCGTTCCAGGACACCGAAAAAATCAGAAAAGTTAAGAATCTCAAATTTGTGATTATGACATTTTTCATTGCTTAAATCATGACCGTTCTAGGACACCGAAAATTAGTATTTTTAAAAACGTCTTTTAAATCCATTTTCAGGTTTTTAAAATATATCATGTGACTAAAAATATTTCTTTAAAAATGGAAGAAACAAAAGTGGAAGAAACTTCAGAAATGGAAGAAACCTCAAGAATATATCCTTCGTTATATCAATTAAAAATAAGTGAATTAAATATTGAAAAACACAAAGATAGAGTACGTTATATGAAAGATAAGGAATCCCAATTATTATTAAGATTAGAGCATTATAAAAAATTAAGAAAGAGATGGTCCAAAGTTAAGAATGTAACACAAGGAATTGGCATATTCTTAACAATAAGTTTAGGTGCTTTAACAATTGTTATATCTTCAGGTGTTTTAGTAATTCCAGTAGTTGCTACAGCTTTAACAGGTACGGGTGTTTTTGCAACTTCACTTGTTACAATGTTAGATAAATCTTTAATATCAAAGAAACGAAAATCATTAAAAACTAAGCATTTACATATTAAAGAAGTCTATGATAAACTACACTACTACTTTCAAAGAGTATGTGATGATAATGTTATTACGTTAGATGAGATTGAAAAATTTGATCAAATAGCTAATGAAGTAAATCAAATATCATTTCAATCACAGACAGAAAAAGTTAATGATAAAAATAAAAAGGATGGTAAAATTTCTAGTGATGGTAAAACTTTTATTGATGATAAAATTTTTAATGAAGAAAATGAAAAAATTTTTTTAGAAGAGCTAAAAACTTTATTAGACAAAACTTTATTAGACAAAACTTTATTAAACAAAACTTTATTAAACAAAACTTAAAACAGGAAAATTTTAAACGTGAAAATTTTAAACGTGAAAACTTTAAACGTGAAAACTTTAAACGTGAAAACTTTAAACGTGAAAACTTTAAACGAAAAGATTACAAACAACAAAGCAATAAAAAAATAATTTGTTCAGTAAAATGTTTTTGCTGTATACCAATGTTACCACAAAATTCAAATATTATATTTTAAAAAAATAGACAAAATTAAAGCTGATAATAAAAAATAAAATATTAAAACATTATATTTGTATATTTTTATTACTCGGTAAACAATTGTTCGATAACTCTTTCATGAATTTTTTTATCAATATTAATTGTGATAAATCCATAATCTTTTGACCAAGCATTATTACACGATTGTTTAAATTCATCTTTATCTCTTATACATAAATCTCTTAACAAATCACTTAAGTTTCTTGCATTTATTTCAAATAGTATAAATATATTTGCATTCTTTCTAATAACACTTCCATCTAATGAATACATACTTTGTGTCAAATAAAATACACTACAGTTATTATGTCTACCTCTTGTGAAATAATTTCTCTGAACTGACTGATTTCTATCATTAACACAATCATCAAAAATTACACAATGTTTCATTGTTTTATCTAGTTTACTAGGATCTTGCATATTACCACTATCATCTATTAATTGTATTTTTATATGTTTATTTTTATTGGATTCAACTAATTGTTTATTTTTTGCTGCTTCTTCACACCACAAATTTATTTCTTCTTCATATTCAGATTTTTCATATTCTTCGAATAGAGAAGCAATTGCTGTTTTTGTAAGATTATTTTCAAATCCATATTTTAAAAATTGATAGACGGGTTGTTCTGCCGTTGTTGTATAAATTATAAGATTGTTATCATCCAAAAAATTTGGAGTCGTTAAAATTTTAAATAATAGATACGTTTTTCCACATCCTGATCTTCCGCAAATAACTGCTAAAACTTTATTAGATAAATTTGGATGATGATTAAATTTAAGTTTTTTTTTATTTAAAGACATTTCATTCATTTTTAAAGTAATAAATTTATCCATTATTGAATTAGTGTTTTTAGAAACAAAAAAATAAAAATAAAATTTTAATTTAAGTTTATTTTTTGTTTCTAATAATAAGATTAATAAGATTAATAAGATTAATAAGATTAATAATGAAAATGATAAAAAAAATTAAACTTCTCTATTGTAGCGTAAAAGTTTATACCTCTCGAACGGGAGTTTATACCTCCCGAACGGGAGTTTATACCTCCCGAACCAAAAGATCTATCATAATCTCTTCACCTCCAAAATTTATTTCTTGTCCTTTTTCATCAGTGATTCTAATGCCAATGTTGTTAATAGTTTTTCTTGTAATAGGAAAATATATTAATGTTTGTGGAATTACATTTAATCTATAACCAATGGGTACAGTAAAAGCTGGAAAACTGAATATTAAATTTGATAATTTACCATTTATATATCCTCCTTCAATAATGTCACAATGTACAACAATTGAATTTATTTCAGTTATTTTTGGAATCTTCTCACCTAAATGATAACCTTGACTATAGGTTTGTTTATTAAATCCTAATAGCTTTGACAATGATCTATCATGATTAAAATCAACTTGATGATTTTCGTCTAAAGTAAGAGAAAATTTATTAACTGCCGGTTCAACTGCAAAATGTAATTGTTTCTTATCTTTAAATGGTATACCTAAATGTCTCTTAATTTCATTTGATATTGTTTCAACTTCGTAAGAACCAGGAAGAAAAGTTAGTATTTTCCATGTTTTACCTTTATCAGTAGAATATCTAAATTGATCATTCACATCTTTGATAACGTTTTGAATAGTGTTAAATGTGGAGAAACTAGTCAATGCAATTTGATAATTTTTATTTTGTTCTAAATGTAGAATGGGTTCTAAATTACAAGTGTGTGATGAAGTAGTTGTTATAATTTTTAACGTCGTACTAAATTTTGATGAACCCAAAATCTCTGTTAGATTTTCTAAATGATTATTAATTTTGTCTAAATCTGCTGAACACATTTTTTAGTTAAAATTTTAAATAAATATTTTTTTTATAAAAAATTAAAAACAACAACATATTTCAGCTACGGGCGAAGCCCTGGAGGACATCAGAGATGACCGGTTCGGGCGAAGCCCTGGAGGACATCAGAGATGACCGGTTATACTTTTATAATCCTCTTCATTTAGAATCTTCTTTTCTAACAGTCTTTTCAATATAGCATGAATTTCATTAAAACTAGAATTATGTCCTTCTTTTATTGCCGATATTAAAATATTTAATCTATTTAGTAATTCTTGTGGATCATCTGGTAAAAATACAGTTGTTTCTGTTTTCTGTTTTTCAGATAAACCTTTCCCTACTTTAACTCCCGTTGATAATAAATTTTCTAATTGTTTATAACGTCTAAGAGTTTTTACTGTGCCAACTCTATCTAATATAGTTTTATATTTTATTAGATCTTCTACAGCATAATTTTTTAAATCTGCTCCTCTTAAAAGATCAACAAAATTTCTATCTAAACTAATAGGTTTTTTATCTGGAGTAAAAATTAATCCTCGTAAAGGTTGTGGAAATATTTCTTTACCACCAAGATAAAATCTTGCAAATAATTTTTTATCTAAAAAGAAAGTAGAATGTTCGAATAACATAGATTTTGGTAATTTTTTATCTATGTTTGCCTCTAATAAACCATAGTCATCTAATAGTGTTTTAAGTACAGGATCCGCTATATCAACACGTTTTTCATTAAGTTCCTTTTCAAGAGTTTTAAATGGTTTGACAGTTTTTTCATAATCAGTTTTTACTTCTTCAGTTAATTTTAATTTATCAAACATATCAGATTGAATACCAGCTTTTGTCATTCTATGTTGAAGATGATTTTCTTTCATAATATTTCTTTGTTTTATTAATTCGTCTAATTGTTTTATTCTTTTAAAATTATCAGCTCTAACTTTATCCATTTTTATATGATAATTTTATATTATTATTTTATGTTATATTATTATATTATTTTATAATATTTTATAATATTTTTTATTTTTATATTTTTATATTGTTATATTTAGAAAATAGAAATTAGAAAATTAAAAAGGTAAAGTAGTTATTCCATCAGGTAAAATTTTTCTTTTATCATCAAATGGATCTAATGCTAATTTATGTTCTTCTTTTAAATACATTTTATGTTTTTTTGAATTAAGTCTATAATTATATGCTGTTTTTATTTCATTATTAAATAATGCATTTTTATAATCTTGAAATGTTATTTGATTAACCACTGATGCCTTTGAAATTCCTTTTAATGTTTTATGTGTTTTAACGGGCGAAGCCCTGGAAGACATCTCCGATGTCCTAATATTATTAGTTGTATCATAACAGTAACATTTAGATTTTAAAAATATAGCTTCTGTTATGAAATCTTCATTTCCTTCTAATTCATCTTTTACTTTACATAAATCAGAAGGATGAATGATATCTTTTATTTTATTAATTTCTTCATCAAGTGTTGAATTATACGGTATTGTTAATTCTAAGAAAACAGAATCCGTATCTGTAAAGTGTAATTTATAGTTTTTGCCATAAGCAGGCGCTAAATAATCATATATAAATCTATACATAAATAGTTTAGCTAATTCTAATATAGTGAAACCAATGAAATTAAACTTATCATGTTTTACAATGCTTCTTCTTAGATGAACAGCACAAAGTTCATCACTGAATCTAGTAGTTCTTTTATATGTAGGTTTCCTTGTTAAATTTTGAAATCTATCTCTATCATAAACTATTTCAATATTTTGTCTATTACGCACATTTTCTAAAGTCTTACCATAAAATGCATTATTCATTAATTTGAAGAAAACGTTTCCAAAATCATCTTTATTTCTTTTAGATATTTTACGTTTTTCAATATTGAACTCTATATAATTTTTTAACCATTTAGATTTTCTATACTCTAGTTTTCGATGTATTTTGGTGAGAATCATACCATGATCTAAATACCAATCTAGCATTCTTCCTTCAACAACATACTTTCCTTTATTGCTTTGTGTTAACATAAGTTTTTTTGTTGGTCTGTATTTTTTCGGAATTATAGATTTTTGATAATCTGAAAAATCTTCTATATTGGGAATTTTGTTTTCTGGACAGAAAGGATAATATTTTGTTGCGTCTTTTATATAATCAGGATATACTAAATCAACTTCATATACATAACCAAAATTATTTTCACCATCATATGTTCTTTGATAAACAAGATTATTACACCATGTCATTTCACCTGTTGGTAATTCTTGTATCATGCAAGAAGAATATAAGCTATTAAAATCATAATATAACAAATAGTTTTCTCGCATGAATTCATCAATTGCTTTTTCACGTTCTACTCCTTCTCGTTTCGTTCGAAAAATTTCTAATATTTTTTCTTTTTCTTCTGGAGATAAAGGTTTCATTATTCCATATGTATGTGGATTTACTTTCTTATTATAACATTTAACATATCTATTACCTAAAACTGATGAAACTCCACCTCTAATTCCAGATTCAAAAAATAATAATTTATCATATGTATTTTCTTTATAATGTTTAAGTTTAACGGTCTTTGTCCTAGAGCCATCGGCTTGAACATTTGTATGTTTTAATCCTGCTAGCCATGTTAAACCTGGTGTAGAATAACAATAACATGGATCTATTCCGTAATATTCTAAACACATATCACGAAAGTTTTCAAAAAGATCAGCTAGTATTAATACATCTATCTGTAGATATTTCATTGTATAATCATACATTGTTTTACAATTTAACTCTCTCCAATTCTTTTCAGCTTCTGCATAGTCTTCGTCAGATAATTGTGATTGTTTTAATGTTGATTTAAATTTATTTATTGGAGGAAGTTGTTCTTCTTCCATAATTGTATTCACAGAGTTAAAATCAGTCTTCGACTGTGAACCACAGGTTTTATCTCCAGTTATATCAGTCTTCGACTGTGAGCCGCAGGCTATATACTCATACGGAAATATTCCTTTTAAAGGTTTTAAATTATATTTATTTAATATTTTACATTGTTCAGGTTTCAAAGTTTTTCCCATAACATCTAATGAATAAGGAGTAAAAAATCTAAATGCATCTAAAATTCTAATACAACCTAATTGCATTGAAAAATATTCTTCTTCTTGTTTACATAGTACATTTATTTTTTGTTGTTGTAATTTTTCAGATGAAAATAAATCTTTCATTACTAGATGGAAATCATATTTAGAACCATTATAGAAATATAAAGGAACAAAGTTATATTTAAATTTGTTAGCATTAAGATTACAAGAATTATGTGCTGCACCTCTATATAATCCATTTAGATGATCATGATCTTTTACTTTATCAATATATCTACCTCTGCCAGTTTTATATTTATTTGTAAAACCTTTTCCACAGTAATAACAATTTATTTCATCATAAAATTCTTTTCTTTCTTCATCCGTTAATGGTATCATTGGTTTATTTGTTTCAAGCAATTGTGAAAAACGTCCTTGTAATTCTTCTACTTTCTTTGTAAACATTTCTGAACTGTCTTCACCATAGTATTGTAAATATTCTGATTTAAATAATTCAGGATAATTTGAATGAATGTACATTCCCCAACATAATGGTTTTTGTTCAAATAAATATTTTTCTTTACTTTGTTCAGCTGAACTTTTTCCAGGCGCACTTTTTTCAGGCGCACTTTTTTCAGAATTATAATTTTCAGAATCGGGTGAAGCCCTGGAACTTTCCGTTCGATTTTGTGTCATATTAACATTATATGCTTCAAAATCACAATAAATAGTAAAGGGTACTTTATTTTTAAAATACCATTTATTATATTCTAAATAATCATCTTTAGGAAAAGTATTTTGAACTGCTTCGTTTTGTTGACAATTCTCCAAATGTCTATTCATTTCTTCTAAAGTTCTAAAACTTGTCATACATTGAAGACAAGGAAAATTTTTATTATCTGAAGTTTTTGTAAATATAGAAACATCTTTACACAATATAAAATGACCCTGATAATATAATATATTCGCTTGTGCTGGTTGTTTTGACTGTTCTAGTTTTTCAAATTCATCTTTATATATTTCATGTGTTTCATTAATTTCTTTTGTAAGATTAAATGTATTTTGATAATAATTTTGATTTAATATTTGTAACTGATAACTATATTCTTTATCATATTGTTCTTTATATTGTTGTAGACATTTTTTTAAACATTCATTTATTTTTTGTTTGGTTTCATTTTCTTCATTATTTAATTCTTCATTATTTAATTTTTTATTATTTTCTTCATTTAATTTTTGAATTGTTTCTATCTTATTTTGATATTTATGGTGATATTCTTGTAGTAACATTTTTGTTTGTTGTTGATAATCTATTTTACATTTTTGTAAACTTTTATTTAAATTTTCTAATTTTTGTTGGTATTCTGAAGATAAAGATGAATATTTGTAATTATAATCATCAGTACGTCCTTTATAATTATTATGATTAATCATTATTGGTGATAGTGTTTTAACAAGTTCAAATTTTTCAGTACATATTATATTTCCTTGGTAAAAAATATTATGATGCATGTAATTTCCTCTATCATTATATACTATTTCTGATTGGCATAAATTTTTATTATTCAAATAAAATTTTTTTGAATCTGAGTATAGTGGAGTAATTTTACCAATAGAAACATAATTCACATTTAATTCAAAAACATTTACTTCAATTAAATTTTTATTTTTTTTATGAAACTTTAGTAACCTATTATAATCATATGGAAATTCATCTAAGCCATCAGAAAGATCAAATTCACTTATGTATTCTTCTTTATTGTAATGACTTAGTCTTTCTTTATGATATTTTGCAGGATGTAAATGTGCTATAATACTCCACAGAAAACAATAATCATCTTCATTTTTTATGTTGATTAATTGTGGTGAACTGAAAGGTAAAGGAACATAACTACCACCAGTATTATTTTTATATTTATCAATTACTATTTTCTTAGATATTATTTTAACAAATCTCCAACCAGATTCACGTAACTGGGCTTCAATTATACAATTTTCTAATTTAAGTATCATCGATTCAAATATGGGTTGTATATCATTTACATTATGAATTTCTTGTGACTTTGTAAAATGTCCTTGTATTATTTCTTCAGGAATTCCGTCAGGTCCATTTTTTGTATAAAGTACTTCTACATTCATATAACATTTGAAAGATTTCTTAAATATATTATAAAAGTTGGTTAGAATATCAGAAAAAGTTTTATCGGTTTCATTATGTTCAAAAGACTGATTAAATAAATATTTTATATTTGCTAAGGCTTCATCGGTTCGTTCAGCTTCATCAAATTCATCTATTTCGTTAAATTCATCTATTTCCTTAAATTCATCAGTATCGCTAAATAAATATTTTATATCTGTTACGGCGTCATCTTCACTATTAAAAACTTTTTTATATTCCGAATGTGAATAATCATAAAATATTTTTTTAACTTTTATATCAGTAGGCAATGTTTCTATATAGTTTTTATAACTATTTAATTTTAATATATTTCCTTCATCAACTCGTTCTACATTTTGTAAATGCATTTTACTTTGTAGATGAGATTGATAACTTCTTTTTGTTTGTAACTTTTTTTTACATAAGTTGCAATAAAATTTTTCCATTTTTTATTTTTTAAAGAAAAAATTTGTGTTTTAGTTTTTTTTAAAAGAATTTTTGTTTTAATTTTTAGAGAAAAAAAATACTAATATATCTGCAAAATCGTGCGAAGCGCGAAGCCCTAGTACCTTCGGTTTGATTATGATAAATTTGTTTAATTATGATAAATTTGTTTAATTATTAAGTATTTCACTTACACCATTTATTAATGGTTTTATATCATTATATGTTTTTTTGGCTTCATCAAATGTAGATTTAGCATCAGAAAATGTAGATTTAACATCAGATATTATTGGGGTTGCTTTTCTTAAACCGTTTCTAACATCATTTATTGCAATTTTTAAATAGTTTAATGTTTCATTATCTTGTAATCTGTTAGGTATTGGTATACCAAATTTTGCATTTAAATAATGATCAAAATAAAAATAAAATGTATCAGGAATAATTTTTAGTGGTACTTTTGCTTCAGACTCTAAAAAGATAATTATTTGTTCTATAACTTGATTTGATAAATGTTTTGCATTTGCATACATTCTAATATCAAAATCTTGAGAGTTATTATAGATTTCATGTTCGGTATCTACTAATACATTTAAATCTTTATCATATACTTGCATATGTCCTCTTATGGTGTCAACACGTATTATTCCATATTTATGTTGTGTATAATATGATAAAGGCATATTCATTTTATAATTTTTATTAATATCATTAAAGAATGCTGCATTATTTTGTGTAGTTGTAAAAAATGTTTGAATGTTTTCTCTAATCTTATTATCTACATCACAAGCTTTATGAGCTAATACAACTATTTGAATATTTTGATGTCTTCCTTTTGTAAATATTTCTGACATATTTTTTTGTTTTGATAAACTTGCAACATCATCTAAAATTAATAAAGATTTATTTTCAGGTGTACCAGCAAAACTTTCCATATCTTGTAACTCATCTAATTGTTTATCATTATAGACGTTTGTAAAAGTTGGCCATTCAGAAGTATGCATACAAAAAATATGTACTTTTGTTTCATCCTTATAATATTGGTTTATATATTTTTTAATAAACGTAGTCTTACCACTTCCAGTTTTACCGTAAACAATGAAATGTAAATTTTCTTGATGCATTTTACCTTGTTTAATATTTTTATTATTAGTTTTATCCTTAATCTTATCCTCCTCAGTCTTCCATCCTTTAAAAGTTTTTTTTTCTTGGTTATAAAAAATTATTCTCTTTTGTTCCTCTGTTAGAAAGTAACCCCATTGATTTCCAATACATATAACAAGATGATAAATAAAAAATATTAAAATACATGCTAACAATATTTTTATACAATGAAATTTTAAAAAATTCCAAAGACGTGTAAGATCTGATTGTGGTATTTTTTTATTAAGAGATGAATTAGGGGGTAGTGGCTCTAAATATTTTTTATCTATATTATTATATATATTTTTATCTATATTATTATTATATCTAGTATTATATATAGGATTTTCTACAATATTATTAATATCTTTGAGATTCGGATCTTGAGGGGTTAGTGTATCTTGAAACTCAGTGTTATTCATATAATTATTTATTATTTCGTTTATTGCATTAAGAGATTTATGACGACTTAGATTACTTTTATTACTTTTATTACTTTTATCACTTTTAATTATAACCGGTGAATATAAATCTTCCAAATTTTCGCTTTTATTCATTTATTATTTTTTAAATAAAAAATTTAGGAGTTATTATTTGTTGATTCCGGACTAGCATTCTTACACTCTTATGAGTGTTTTTAACCTCTGTAGAACCTCCGGAATGTGTCGGACTTTTTGTTCCTATACTCAAAAGAAGTATGTTCCGAACCTCTCCTCTCTTCCGGAATGCTTAAGAATATTTTAATAAAATAATATTTTATTCTTTATAAAAAAATAATATTTTAATTTATATAAGATTATTTTAGTAGAAATACAAATATTTTAATATATATAAGATTATTTTAGTTGAAATACAACTATTTTAGTTGAAATACAACTATTTTAGTTGAAATACAACTATTTTAGTTGAAATACAACTATTTTAGTTGAAATACAACTATTTTAGTTGAAATACAACTATTTAAATATATAAGTCTATTTTAATAGAAATACTAATATAAATTATTATTGTTTTGATATAAATTATTATTTTGACATAAATTATTATTATGTTGATTATTATGTTGATTAAGTTTTGGACATAGTGTTACATGTCGCTGAAAATTTTTCTTTAATATAATTTTTTGACAACCTCTACATTTTACTTTTTCCTTTAAACAATCCTTACACTGATATTTACTATCATAAAACTCTGTCTTAGGTTTAGTATTTTGACAACTTGTACATTGTCTTGTAGAACTTATACAAGAATTATAATGATTAGTAATTCCTTGATTTGTAAAATATTTATTACAATTACGACATAACTGATCTTTTAATTTATCTTTTTTTTCTTTTTTAACCTCTTCTGTTTGTTCGCATAATTTTAAATGACGTGCAAAATTTTTGGACGTTATATTTTTATTACAACCAGAACATATTTTTTTTTTGTTATTACTTTCAACAAATTGATTTTTATCAATATAATTATTTTGTGCTACATTATTATTTTGAACAAAAGGAATTTTTTGAACAAAAGGATTATTTTGTGCTACATTATTATTTTGTGCTAAATAATTATTATTATTTTGCCTAGGTGTATTTATTCTAGCAGTATTTTGCCTAGGTGTATTTATTCTAGCAGTATTTTGCCTAGGTGTATTTATTCTAGCAGTATAAAGATTTTGTTCTTTATCTGAAATAAATAAATGCTTTAATCTTTGTAATGGTTGCTCTGATTGAATATTATTATACTGAATACTATTATTAGGTTGAATATTATTCTGAATATTATTAGGTTGAATATTATTAGGTTGTATATTATTAGGTTGTATATTATTAGGTTGTAATTGATTCATATGCATACCACATGGTGTGTTTTTCATATGAGAATATAATAGTGTTTGATTTAAAAAACGCATATTGCAAACTTGACAAATTTGAGTCATTTCCATTTTTTATTTTTATTAGGAAAAATTTTATTTTTTATAATTTATGTATTTTTTATAATCAGAAAAAATTTTATTTTTATTGTTTAAAAATGATGTTACCAAATGTTGGTGGAGGTGCATATATCCCGAATAATCGTGAATTAGAAATAGAGATAGAAAATTATATCATGAAAACTGGAGACGTTTTATCTGGTCCATTGCATCTTTCTATTCTTCCACAACAAAATACAGAGTTAACAAATAAACAATATGTTGATACGCAAATCAATGAATTAAAAGAAAAATATATAAACGATGTTTTGGTTCCACTGATGAACGAATTAAAGTTGCTTAAACTTAATGACAAATCATTAAACGAAAAATTATCAAAACTTGATAAAAAGGATAGAGAGCTAGAAGCAGATATAGCAAAACTTTTTAAAAAGATTTCAGAACAATCAAAAATTTTAATATTACTTTCTTTAAATTTAAAATCTGCAGTCATTAAAAATAAACATCAGATAAAAATGTTAAAAGAACAATTAGAAGATGAAATAGAAAAACTACCTGAAAGAATTAAAAAAAATTTAAAGCAGTTGCAAACTACATTCCAAAAAAGTGTTGATGAATTGAGTTCTAAAATTACTCAACAAATGAAAAAGATGAATAGAATAATAAATGAAGTAAACTCACTTAATGAAAAAGTTGATAAAATGAAAACTCTTAAAATCAATTTAGAAAATGAATTAAAGAAAAATTTACAAGAAAACTCTAAAGAAAATAAAGAACAGTTAGATACTGTTAAAAGACAATTAGATGTTCTTAAAATTAAGTTAAATGCTCTTAAAACGGCGTTGAAGATTAATCAGCAGAAAATGCAAGTTAATAGAAGAGAAATTAAAGTACATCACACGCTACTTGACGCAATAGATAAAGTGCAACAGTCAATTAATAAAGTTATCTCGAAGTTGTTGTCCATTCACAAACGTAAATCTTAAACGAGTATTGTAAATATTAACTTAAATATTTTTTACCTACAAAAAATGAGAATCATAAAAAATATAAATATAATTTTAAAAATACAAAAGTATAAATATAATTTTTAAAATAAAAAAAGTATAAATATATAAAAGTATATAAAAGTATATAATTTTAAAAATGGATAAAATTAGAGCTAATAATTTTAAAAGAATTAAACAATTAGAAGAGTTAATAAAAGAAAGAAATATTATGAAAGAAAATCATAGAATAAAAAGAATGATTGATGCAGGTTTGGTTCCTGATAAAGTTAAACCAAAAACGCAATCTGTAAAAGTTAAGAACAAAAAATAAACATTTTTTTTATAATGGATATCGGTTCATGGGTCAACGGAGATGTCTTCCAGGGCTTCGCGCTTCGCGCTTCGCCCGTATTTATATTTTTCCCAAAAAGTCAAATTTATTACTAAAAAATGCCTATAATTTATAAACACAATCTTAAACATTTTGCTTCAAATCAAAAAATTGCTCATGAACCACGTATGAATCCTGTTTATCATTATGATAATAGAGAAACAGTCGGAACAGAAAAGTTCCTAGGCACCGCAGGTGCCATCCAAAAAGAAGGGGATGGCATCTTTTCTGGTATTGGTAGTATCGTTAACTTAATTAAAAATAATAAAGATTTGATTACATCTGCTGCAAAAGGAGCAGCTGCTATAGGTAGTACAGCTAGTGCAATATCAAATGCTGTTAAATCACAAAACGAATTAAAACAACTAGAAGCTATTCGTAAACTTAGGAATGATTCTGAAGAACTAAAAAAATTAAAAAAACTTTCAGATGAAACAAAAAACAAAATTGCTAACATAGCTGTAGAGGGTGAAACCTTGAGGAGCGGAGCTCCGTCTGATAGTAAACATAATGAAAATAAAAATAATGAAAAAACAATTGAAGAAATAAGAGGTAATGGCGTGAGCAGCAACCTTCGGTCTAACCAGCAAAGCTGTAGCGGAG
Source organism: Prostheceraeus crozeri (assembly GCA_907163375.1). NCBI lineage: Eukaryota > Metazoa > Platyhelminthes > Polycladida > Euryleptidae > Prostheceraeus > Prostheceraeus crozeri. Next base: position 105,670 of record CAJQUW010009620.1, read on the forward strand.
CTGGTCTAGCAAAATTCTAAAATTATATTTAGTAAAATTCTTAAAATTATATTTAATAAAAATTTTTTTCTATCTGTGAGAAAAACAAAAAGTCAAATTATTTCTTATAAAAATGTCTTCGCTTATCGAAAATAAATTTAGATTAGATGATCCCCCGTTCACCAGTTACAATCAAAAAAAGAATGACTATATAAGAATTGCTATGAATCCCGGATCTTCCAGTAGAGTAAATACTGGAGGAGATTTAATCTTTGAAGTTGATAATCAGCAGAGTTATTTATATCTACCTGATTCATTTTTACACTGTGAATATTCTTTATATAGTGATGCTAATTTTACAACACCATTACCAGATACCGATAATATTACACTAGAGAATAATTTTTTCCCAAGTTTATTTACACAAATGCGTTTAGATGTTGCAACTCAAAATATAGAAACAATAAGTGATTCTCCAGGTGTAATTGATACAATGCTTAGATTTATAACAATTGGTGAAAATAATAAAAAGCATGAAATCGAAGGTTGGTTTCCTGATACTAATGATGGTATAATTATTGAGGATTTAACTCACGCTGGAACAGATGCCGCAGGAATTGCGAAAGATGTAGAAAATATTGCAAAACATTTAAATAAAACAAATAATGATGCATATAAAGAAAGACGTGAATTTAACAAGAAAAGTAAACAGACAGTTAATTGGTCATTGTCTCCATTATTCGGATATTTAGATTATGATAAAATATCATATCAATTAAAATTTAAATTAATAATTCATCGTACAGCAAATAATGAATTAATCTTTTTTGGTAAGACTGGAAAAAAAGCATATTTAAAAATTGATAGACTTGAATGGTGGATTAAGCATATTACTCCTAGTTTAGAAATTGAATCAGCTATTGCAAAAAGATTAAATACTAACAAACCAATTCCAGTAAATTTTCTAAAGAGAACTGCTAGTTCAGTAACTTTTTCCGAACAAAGATTTAACTGGCATTTTACTAGAACTGCGAATACTCCAAGATATTTATTACTAACTTTTCAAAGAAATAATTCTCCAAGTTTTGATAAGAACAATAATATTTTTCATATTAATACAATTCGAAGTTTACAAGTTTCATTAAATCAAACCCGATATCCAATTGATCCATTAAGATTCGATGATACCAATAATCAATTTATGGAAGGATATGATTGTTATCGAAATCTTTGTACAGAATTTGGAGTTGAACCACAATTAACTCCTGGAGATTGGAGACATTTATATCCAATTTTCTGTTTCGATTTAAGTGCACAATCTGAAGATATTATTAAAAATGGTTGTGATGTAACAATTAATATTGAAAAGAAAGATTCCACAACTTCATTGATGGCTTATGGTTTATTGCTAGAAGATGCAAAATATTCTATTGAAATTCTTAATGGAAAGATGGTAAGGATAGGCTAAAGCCAGAGGAGCTTCGCTCTGATAAGTTAATTAAAATTTTTTCATAACTAGAATAGATTAAAAATTCTTAACTTAAAATTTTTCATAACTAGAATAGATTAAAATTTTTTGGTAACTTAAAATTTTTTAGTAACTAGAATAGATTTAAATTTTTGATAACTTAAAATTTTTTTATTAAAAATGTCGCAAGCGAAAAGTAATATTAATAATAAAACTGTTGAATTAAAATTACGTAATATTGTTGACAAAAATACCCCTAAAACTATTACGATTAACAAAAAAAAGTATTACATAAGTAAACCAATGATAGAGAATATTCAATTACAAGAAGAAAAGAATGGCGGGATTCTCCCATTAATTCCACTAATAATAGGAGGCATAGCAGCTGCAGGAAGTGTTGCAGGTGGGACAGCTGGCATTGTCCAAGCAGTAAATAAAAATAAATCAGAGAAGGCAGCATTAGAAGAACAAAAACGTCATAATAGAGAGTTAGAGAAAGTTGCTAGGGGAGAAGGAGTAGTAGATAATTTTATTAGTAAATTAAAATTAGTTGATGAAGGAAAACGAGTTCTTAAAAATATTCTCCACAATGTTGATGATTTAATTGAAATTAAAGAAACTAAAGATGGTTCTGGAATATATCTAAGTCCTAGTATGATAAGGTAATAACCTGAGGAGCTTCGCTCCGATTCGGTAAAACTTTTATTTTATCTTTTAAATTTTTTTTATCTTTTAAAATGAATTCCACAAATTCCGAAAATTTAATTAAATTAAAAATTTCTAATTTAGATTTATTGAATTATCTATTAAACAAAAATAAAAACTCAAATTGTAAAATTTATGAAGGTAACGACGACAAACAAAGTTTGGCTACTACCTACGGTGGTGACATACAAAAAACATTAGAAAACTTTCCTGGATTTATTTGGAGTAAATATTCGAAAGAAAAACATCTTCCTGGTCATTCATATACTGGTCCAGGAACTCGATTAGATATAAGACTAGATGAGAATAATAATCCGAAACCAGGTGAAGAACCAATAAATAGAGTAGATGCCGCAGCTTACAGGCATGATTTAGCTTATCGAAATCATGATCTAAGTTCTCGTCATGCAGCTGATAAGAAGATGATACAAGAATTAGATAGTATTCAAAATCCTACATTTAGAGAAAAAATTGAAAGAATGTTTGTTAAGAAAGCTTTACAAGCTAAAATATTATTCGGTCAGGGTTTAAATGAAAATCATAATTCAGACGTTTATGCATCTGAAATTCATAAAGAATATAGAAAGCCTAAATATTTATTGAAAGTAAAAGTATTTAATAAAGATGATATTTGGAGTGCTGATCTTATTCATATGCCGAATGAAAGGGACCGAACCGAAGGTTCTAAGACAAAGTCTGACTACAAATATGCATTGACCGTTATAGATTTATATACACGATATGCTTGGGTAAAGCCTTTAAAAAACAAAAGTGGTCTATCAGTTAAATATGCGTTTGAAGAAATCTTTAAAGAAAGTAATAGAAAACCAAAAAAATTGTTTGTTGATAAAGGGTCGGAATTTTATAACCGAAACGTTCAGCCACTATTTGAAACTGTTTATTCAACTGAAAACGCAGGAAAAGCTGTAGTGATAGAAAGATTCAATCGGACGTTAAAAAATAAAATTTTCAAAAAGTTTACTCAGCAAGGAAATCAGAAATGGTTGAGGATATTACCAGGAGTTGTAGAAGAGTACAATAATAAAGTTCATTCAGGTATTGAAGAAACCCCAAAGAATGCTTCTGACGACCCTGATTTAATACGAAAGAAAATATTCGAGAATAATTATTCGAATGAGAGTAATCCGAATTTGCAGAAACTTAAGCCGAAATTTAAAATTGGAGATAGAGTTAGAATATTTAAATATAAGAACAAATTTGAAAAAGGCTTTGTTGGCTATTGGACTAAAGAAATATTTGAAGTTTGCAAAATAAATCAAAGTTATCCGATTACTTATGAAATTAAAGATTTAGATAATGAGAATATCAGAGGCCGTTTTTATCAAAATGAATTACAGAAAACAGAGCTTTAACCTCTAGGTGGCGCTTTAGCTAGCTTCGCTTGAGTTATAGATTGTTTAACTCTAACATAATATCTAGAAATGGTACTCCTTTTTGTAATTTAAATAAAACATAAAGACATAATTGTCCACAATAAGTTGTTCCCGGTTTTTGAATTTGAAACGTATTGTATGTTCCCGTTCCAAGTAATTCTTTTACTTCATTTGTAGGTGGAAGCCCGTATGAGTCGAACCAATAGTTCTCAGCCTCCGGGCGGTCAAAATAATAATTATCTCCGTTTTTACTAAAGATACCTGCTGACCAATGTACGCCGTTTTGGTCTGAAGTGTGAAGATTCGTTATGAAATTTACAGTTATTGATGGAACTTTATTCCGGGAACTGAAGGTTCCTGTTGGCCTATTTTTTAGGAATTGTAATTCGTCTCTCATTAGAACATGAAAATTCTTTATTCCTAATCGATTAGCGATTTTCTTTAGGTCGAAATTCGTTGTTGTTTGTGTTCCATATAATTTCAAAAACTCATTTATGTTGCTCATTTTATAATAAAAAAATTTCTTAAGGGAACCCTAGAAGACAGAAGGGAGGGGGTATTGATTTAAAACTGTTCTCTAATGATGTCTTTCCTTACTACTTATTCGATTTTGAAATGATTATATTATAATTATCGGAGCGAAGCTCCTCTGGCTTTAGCCGATTCTAATCTATATTGTTTTACATATTTACATTTTCTTCATGAACTTTATTTGTAAAATATGTTTCATCGTTAAAATGATTGTTTAAAATTGTCATAACAACTATCCCGCATGTCGCCGTCCATGCGTTCTAAATTTAGAAGAAGAATTTTATTGTCATTTGCTTTTATTGTCAATGCACTCTTATGTGCTTAATCTATTCATGTCTTCACAATGGGAAGTACTTTACTACCCGTATGTGTTTGGCAAACGCTAAATGAATTTTGCAAATCGATTTCTAAAACTGAATTTGAAAATAGACTTTGCAAATGGATTTTGAAAATAGATTTTGAAAACAGATTCTGAAAATAATTTACGTAGGGGTAAATTGAAATGTCAAAACTTTACGCACGCGTAAGTTGAAATGTCAAAAGTTTACCGATGGGTAAATTGAAATGACAAGATATAGCATGATAATTTTAGGGGAAAGCTGCTAGATGTTTCTCTCTCTTCAATCTCTCTCTCTCTCTTCAATTATCAGGCAGTGTACGGGTTCATTGAATAATTTTGAGTTTATGAGTTACAATGATCTTCTAGTTCACACAATTAGTACTTTAAATAATGTTGAGCATACAATAACGAAGAATGACTAAGTAATAATTGCGTCTTCTTAATTTATCATAGTGCTCTAATCTTAATAATAATTGAGAACCATTTCACTTATTTTTAATTGAGATAACGAAGGATATATTCTTGAGGTTTCTTCCATTTTTGTTCCTTCCATTTCTGAAGTTCCTTCCATTTTTTAAAGAAATATTATTAGTCACATGATATATTTTAAACACCTGAAAAACGTCTAAACTCATGAATTTGAAATTCTCAACTTTTATGATTTTTTCGGTGTCCGGGTTTTCGGTGTCCGGTTTTAGATGACCTTGAACGGTCATGATTTAAGCGGGGGGTGAAAAATGACATAATCACAAATTTGAGATTCTTAACTTTTATAATTTTTAGTTTCCTAGAACGGTCATGATTTTCAAGGTAAATATTGTAATTCACAAATTTGAGATTCTTAACTTTTCTGATTTTTTCGGTGTCCTGGAACGGTCATGATTTAAGCAATGAAAAATGTCATAATCACAAATTTGAGATTTTGAAAAATTTGAAAATTGTGTATTTTTAAAAACGCTTAAATCGGAGCGAAGCTCCTCTGGCTTTAGCCGATTTATGAATTTAGGTCTTCATAACCTGAAAAAGGGTTCAAATTCATGAATTTATGTTGTTTTTTAAAAGTACCATTTTTGAAAAAATGGTACTTTTTGAATGAACCAAATTCATGAATTTAGGTCTTAAAAACCTGAAAAAGGGTCTAAATTCATAAATTTATGTCGTTTTTAAAAGTACTATTTTTTTTATTTTTGGCCTGTCCTGGAACAGTCTTTTGACCATTACTTGCGGGATTCCTGACGTCACACTTATTGTAGAACCAAAGACACCACTACATTTGACACGAAACTTTCTGTCTATTAAATAGCTTCCAAGCCATCTCAAGAATGCACCATTTACTCTCCCATCAGCAAGTCGATTCATTAAAGTGTTCGGTAGGACTTTGTCATAAGCCTTTGTCAGATCAAGACACGTCAGTCTAACAGCCTGTACATCAGGTGAATCCATGTATCTGGTGATAATGTCATGAATTTTTATTAGAGCGCTTTCGGTTGACCCATACTGTCTGAAAGCAAACTGGTGCGGTCGAAAGAGTGAGTGAAATTGCCAATATAGGGATTTTAATATCAACTTCTCAAAAATCTTGCTCATTGAGGGCGTCAGGGATATTGGACGAAAATTCTTTATTCCTGGCTTCTTGCATTTCGGGACAGGAACGACGTCGGCTAATTTCCAACAGGATGGAAATTTTCGATTGCGAACCGAATTTTCAAAAATTCGCTGTAAAGGAACGGCCAACCAATATGCACCCTCCTTTAATATACGGATCGCATTCTACAAAATATAACACCTAATGAAAAAAATTGAAGGGACCGGGGCCTACAGAGACCTACGAACCGGGCCAAGCACTAGAAGGGTCTCTCAACGTCCATCAGACTACCCTCATATCATCAGAGACCAATGCACAATCGTATTCTACAAAATATAACACCAAATGCGAAAATTGAAGGGACCGGGGCCTACAGAGACCTACGAACCGGGCACTAGAAGGGTCTCTCAACGTCCATCAGACTACCCTCATATCAACAGACACCAATGCACAATCGTATTCTACAAAATATAACACCAAATGCGATAATTGAAGGGACCCGGGCCTACAGAGACCTACGGACCTGGCACTATAAGGGTCTCTCAACGTCCATCAGACCACCCTCATATCAACAGACACCAATGCACAATCGCATTCTACAAAATATAACACCAAATGCGAAAATTGAAGGGACCGGGGCCTACAGAGACCTACGGACCAAGCACTAGAAGGGTCTCTCAACGTCCATCAGACTACCCTCATATCAACAGACACCAATGCACAATCGTATTCTACAAAATATAACACCAAATGCGAAAATTGAAGGGACTGGGGCCTACAGAGACCTACGAACCAGGCACTAGAAGGGTCTCTCAACGTCCATCAGACCTCCCTCATATCAACAGACACGAATGCACAATCGTATTCTACAAAATATAACACCAAATGCGAAAATTGAAGGGACCCGGGCCTACAGAGACCTACGGACCAGGCACTAGAAGGGTCTCTCAACGTCCATCAGACTACCCTCATATCAACAGACACCAATGCACAATCGTATTCTACAAAATATAACACCAAATGCGAAAATTAAAAAGACCGGGGCCTACAAAGACCTACGGACCAGGAACTATAAGGGTCTCTCAACGTCCATCAGACCACCCTCATATCATCAGAGACGAATGCACAATCGTATTCTACAAAATATAACACCAAATGCGAAAATTAAAAAGACCTGGGCCTACAAAGACCTACGAACCAGGCACTAGAAGGGTCTCTCAACGTCCATCAGACTACCCTCATATCATCAGAGACCAATGCACAATCGTATTCTACAAAATATAACACCAAATGCGAAAATTGAAGGGACTGGGGCCTACAAGGACCAACGGACCAAGCACTAGAAGGGTCTCTCAACGTCCATCAGACTACCCTCATATCAACAGACACCAATGCACAATCGTATTCTACAAAATATAACACCAAATGCGATAATTGAAGGGACCGGGGCCTACAGAGACCTACGGACCTGGCACTAGAAGGGTCTCTCAACGTCCATCAGACTACCCTCATATCAACAGACACCAATGCACAATCGTATTCTACAAAATATAACACCAAATGCGAAAATTGAAGGGACCGGGGCCTACAGAGACCTACGAACCGGGCACTAGAAGGGTCTCTCAACGTCAATCAGACTACCCTCATATCATCACAGACCAATGCACAATCGTATTCTACAAAATATGACACCTAATCCGAAAATTGAAGGGACTGGGGCCTACAAAGACCTACGGACCAGGCACTAGAAGGGTCTCTCAACGTCCATCAGACTACCCTCATATCAACAGACACCAATGCACAATCGTATTCTACAAAATATAACACCAAATGTGAAAATTGAAGGGACCCGGGCCTTCAGAGACCTACGGACCAAGCACTAGAAGGGTCTCTCAACGTCCATCAGACCTCCCTCATATCAACAGACAACAATGCACAATCGTATTCTACAAAATATAACACCAAATGCGAAAATTGAAAGGACCGGGGCCTACAGAGTTCTACGAACCAGGCACTAGAAGGGTCTCTCAACGTCCATCAGACTACCCTCATATCATCAGAGACGAATGCACAATCGTATTCTACAAAATATAACACCAAATGCGATAATTGAAGGGAAATTGCGATAATTGAAGGGACCCGGGCCTACAGAGACCTACGGACCAGGAACTATAAGGGTCTCTCAACGTCCATCAGACTACCCTCATATCATCAGATACCAATGCACAATCGTATTCTACAAAATATAACACCAAATGCGAAAATTGAAGGGACCGGGGCCTACAGAGACCTACGGACCAGGAACTAGAAGGGTCTCTCAACGTCCATCAGACTACCCTCATATCAACAGACACCAATGCACAATCGTATTCTACAAAATATAACACCAAATGCGAAAATTGAAGGGACCCGGGCCTACAAAGACCTACGGACCAAGCACTAGAAGGGTCTCTCAACGTCCATCAGACCACCCTCATATCAACAGACACCAATGCACAATCGCATTCTACAAAATATAACACCAAATTCGAAAATTGAAGGGACCGGGGCCTACAGAGACCTACGGACCAGGCACTAGAAGGGTCTCTCAACGTCCATCAGACCACCCTCATATCAACAGACACAAATGCACAATCGCATTCTACAAAGTATAACACCAAATGCGATAATTGAAGAGACCGAGGCCTACAAAGGCCAACGGACCGGGCACTAGAAGGGTCTCTCAACGTCCATCAGACTACCCTCATATCAACAGACACCAATGCACAATCGCATTCTACAAAATATAACACCAAATGCGAAAATTGAAAGGACCGGGGCCTACAGAGTTCTACGAACCAGGCACTAGAAGGGTCTCTCAACGTCCATCAGACTACCCTCATATCATCAGAGACGAATGCACAATCGTATTCTACAAAATATAACACCAAATGCGAAAATTGAAGGGACCCGGGCCTACAGAGACCTACGGACCAGGCACTAGAAGGGTCTCTCAACGTCCATCAGACTACCCTCATATCAACAGACACCAATGCACAATCGTATTCTACAAAATATAACACCAAATGCAAAAAATTGAAGGGACCCGGGCCTACAAGGACCAACGGACCAGACATTAGAAGGGTCTCTCAACATCCATCAGACTACCCTCATATCAACAGATACCAATGGACTATCGCATTCTACAAAATATAACACCAAATGCGAAAATTGAAGGGACCCGGGCCTACAAAGACCTACGGACCAAGCACTAGAAGGGTCTCTCAACGTCCATCAGACCACCCTCATATCAACAGACACCAATGCACAATCGCATTCTACAAAATATAACACCAAATGCGAAAATTGAAGGGACTGGGGCCTACAAGGACCAACGGACCAAGCACTAGAAGGGTCTCTCAACGTCCATCAGACTACCCTCATATCATCAGATACCAATGCACAATCGTATTCTACAAAATATAACACCAAATGCGAAAATTGAAGGGACTGGGGCCTACAAGTACCAACGGACCAAGCACTAGAAGGGTCTCTCAACGTCCATCAGACTACCCTCATATCAACAGACACCAATGGACAATCGCATTCTACAAAATATAACACCAAATGCGAAAATTGAAGGGACCCGGGCCTACAAAGACCTACGGACCAAGCACTAGAAGGGTCTCTCAACGTCCATCAGACTACCCTCATATCAACAGACACCAATGCACAATCGTATTCTACAAAATATAACACCTAATGCGTAAATGGAAGGGACCGGGCCTAGATAGACCTACGGACCGGGCACTAGAAGGGTCTCTCAACGTCCATCAGACCACCCTCATATCAACAGACACCAATGCACAATCGCATTCTACAAAATATAACACCAAATGCGAAAATTGAAGGGACCGGGGCCTACATAGACCTACGGACCAGACACTAGAAGGGTCTCTCAACGTCCATCAGACTACCCTCATATCAACAGACACCAATGCACAATCGTATTCTACAAAATATAACACCAAATGCGAAAATTGAAGGGACCGGGGCCTACAGAGACCTACGGACCAGGAACTAGAAGGGTCTCTCAACGTCCATCAGACCACCCTCATATCAACATACACCAATGCACAATCGTATTCTACAAAATATAACACCAAATGCGATAATTGAAGGGACTGGGGCCTACAAAGACCAACGGACCAAGCACTAGAAGGGTCTCTCAACGTCCATCAGACTACCCTCATATCAACAGACACCAATGCACAATCGTATTCTACAAAATATAACACCAAATGCGTAAATGGAAGGGACCGGGCCTAGATAGACCTACGGACCAGACACTAGAAGGGTCTCTCAACGTCCATCAGACTACCCTCATATCAACAGACACCAATGGACAATCGCAATCTACAAAATATAACACCAAATACGAAAATTGAAGGGACCCGGGCCTACAGAGACCAACGTACCAAGCACTAGAAGGGTCTCTCAACGTCCATCAGACCACCCTCATATCAACATACACCAATGCACAATCGTATTCTACAAAATATAACACCAAATGCGATAATTGAAGGGACTGGGGCCTACAAAGACCTACGGACCAAGCACTAGAAGGGTCTCTCAACGTCCATCAGACTACCCTCATATCGACAGACACCAATGCACAATCGCATTCTACAAAATATAACACCAAATGCGAAAATTGAAGGGACCCGGGCCTACAAAGACCTACGGACCAAGCACTAGAATTGTCTCTCAACGTCCATCAGACCGACCTCATATCAACAGACACCAATGCACAATCGTATTCTACAAAATATAACACCAAATGCGAAAATTGAAAGGACCGGGGCCTACAAAGACCAACGGACCAAGCACTAGAAGGGTCTCTCAACGTCCATCAGACTACCCTCATATCATCAGAAACGAATGCACAATCGTATTCTACAAAATATAACACCAAATGCGAAAATTGAAGGGACCCGGGCCTACAGAGACCTACGGACCAGGCACTAGAAGGGTCTCTCAACGTCCATCAGACTACCCTCATATCATCAGAGACCAATGCACAATCGTATTCTACAAAATATAACACCAAATGCGAAAATTGAAGGGACCGGGGCCTACAGAGATCTACGAATCGGGCACTAGAAGGGTCTCTGAACGTCCATCAGACTACCCTCATATCATTAGATACCAATGCACAATCGTATTCTACAAAATATAACACCAAATGCGTAAATGGAAGGGACCGGGCCTAGATAGACCTACGGACCAGACACTAGAAGGGTCTCTCAACGTCCATCAGACTACCCTCATATCAACAGACAGCAATGGACAATCGCATTCTACAAAATATAACACCAAATACGAAAATTGAAGAGACCCGGGCCTACAAAGACCTACGGACCAAGCACTATAAGGGTCTCTCAACGTCCATCAGTCCACTCTCATATCAACAGACACCAATGCACAATCGTATTCTACAAAATATAACACCAAATGCGATAATTGAAGGGACCCGGGCCAACAGAGTTCTACGGACCAGGAACTAGAAGGGTCTCTCAACGTCCATCAGACTACCCTCATATCATCAGAGACCAATGCACAATCGTATTCTACAAAATATAACACCAAATGCGAAAATGGAAGGGACCGGGCCTACAGAGACCTACGGACCTGGCACTAGAAGGGTCTCTCAATGTCCATCAGACTACCCTCATATCATCAGAGACCAATGCACAATCGTATTCTACAAAATATAACACCAAATGCGAAAATTGAAGGAGCCGGGGCCTACAGAGACCTACGAACCGGGCACTAGAAGGGTCTCTGAACGTCCATCAGACTACCCTCATATCATTAGATACCAATGCACAATCGTATTCTACAAAATATAACACCAAATGCGTAAATGGAAGGGACCGGGCCTAGATAGACCTACGGACCAGACACTAGAAGGGTCTCTCAACGTCCATCAGACTACCCTCATATCAACAGACACCAATGGACAATCGCATTCTACAAAATATAACACCTAATGCGAAAATTCAAGGGACCCGGGCCTACAGAGTTCTACGGACCAGGAACTAGAAGGGTCTCTCAACTTCCATCAGACCACCCTCATATCAACAAACACCAATGCACAATCGCATTCTACAAAATATAACACCAAATGCGAAAATTGAAGGGACTGGGGCCTACAAGTACCAACGGACCAAGCACTAGAAGGGTCTCTCAACGTCCATCAGACTACCCTCATATCATCAGATACCAATGCACAATCGTATTCTACAAAATATAACACCAAATGCGTAAATGGAAGGGACAGGGCCTAGATAGACCTACGGACCAGACACTAGAAGGGTCTCTCAACGTCCATCAGACTACCCTCATATCAACAGACACCAATGGACAATCGCAATCTACAAAATATAACACCAAATACGAAAATTGAAGGGACCGGGGCCAACAGAGTTCTACGGACCAGGAACTAGAAGGGTCTCTCAACGTCCATCAGACCACCCTCATATCAACAGACACCAATGCACAATCGCATTCTACAAAATATAACACCAAATGCGAAAATTGAAGAGACTGGGGCCTACAGAGACCTACGGACCAGACACTAGAAGGGTCTCTCATCGTCCATCAGACTACCCTCATATCAACAGACACCAATGGACAATCGCAATCTACAAAATATAACACCAAATACGAAAATTGAAGGAACCGGGGCCTACAGAGTTCTACGGACCAGGAACTAGAAGGGTCTCTCAACGTCCATCAGACCACCCTCATATCAACAGACACCAATGCACAATCGCATTCTACAAAATATAACACCAAATGCGAAAATTGAAGGGACTGGGGCCTACAAGGACCAACGGACCAAGCACTAGAAGGGTCTCTCAACGTCCATCAGACTACCCTCATATCATCAGAGACCAATGCACAATCGTATTCTACAAAATATAACACCAAATGCGAAAATTGAAGGGACCGGGGCCTACAGAGACCTACGAACCGGGCACTAGAAGGGTCTCTCAACGTCCATCAGACTACCCTCATATCATCAGAGACCAATGCACAATCGTATTCTACAAAATATAACACCAAATGCGAAAATTGAAGGGACCGCGGCCTACAGAGACCTACGGACCGGGCACTAGAAGGGTCTCTCAACGTCCATCAGACCACCCTCATATCATCAGACACAAATGCACAATCGCATTCTACAAAATATAACACCAAATGCGATAATTGAAGGGACTGGGGCCTACAAAGACCTAAGGACCCAGCACTAGAAGGGTCTCTCAACGTCCATCAGACTACCCTCATATCAACATACACCAATGCACAATCGTATTCTACAAAATATAACACCAAATGCGAAAATTGAAAGGACCGGGGCCTACAGAGTTCTACGAACCAGGCACTAGAAGGGTCTCTCAACGTCCATCAGACTACCCTCATATCAACAGACACCAATGCACAATCGTATTCTACAAAATATAACACCAAATGCGAAAATTGAAGGGACCGGGCCTACAGAGACCTACGGACCAGGAACTAGAAGGGTCTCTCAACGTCCATCAGACTACCCTCATATCAACAGACACCAATGCACAATCGCATTCTACAAAATATAACACCAAATGCGTAAATGGAAGGGACCGGGCCTAGATAGACCAACGGACCAAGCACTAGAAGGGTCTCTCAACGTTCATCAGACCACCCTCATATCAACAGACACCAATGCACAATCGCATTCTACAAAATATAACACCAAATGCGTAAATTGAAGGGACCGGGGCCTACAAGGACCAACGGACCAAGCGCTAGAAGGGTCTCTCAACGTCCATCAGACTACCCTCATATCATCAGATACTAATGCACAATCGTATTCTACAAAATATAACACCAAATGCGTAAATGGAAGGGACCGGGCCTAGATAGACCTACGGACCAGACACTAGAAGGGTCTCTCAACGTCCATCAGACTACCCTCATATCATCAGAGACCAATGCACAATCGTATTCTACAAAATATAACACCAAATGCGAAAATTAAAAGGACCGGGGCCTACAAAGACCAACGGACCAAGCACTAGAAGGGTCTCTCAACGTCCATCAGACCACCCTCATATCAACAGACACCAATGCACAATCGCATTCTACAAAATATAACACCAAATGCGAAAATTGAAGGGACCGGGGCCTACAGAGACCTACGGACCAGGCACTAGAAGGGTCTCTCAACGTCCATCAGACTACCCTCATATCAACAGACACCAATGCACAATCGCATTCTACAAAATATAACACCAAATGCGAAAATTGAAGGGACTGGGGCCTACAGAGACCTACGGACCAGAAACTAGAAGGGTCTCTCAACGTCCATCAGACTACCCTCATATCATCAGACACCAATGCACAATCGTATTCTACAAAATATAACACCAAATGCGAAAATTGAAGGGACCGGGGCCTACAAAGACCTACGGACCAAGCACTAGAAGGGTCTCTCAACGTCCATCAGACTACCCTCATATCATCAGATACCAATGCACAATCGTATTCTACAAAATATAACACCAAATGCGAAAATTGAAAGGACCGGGGCCTACAGAGTTCTACGAACCAGGCACTAGAAGGGTCTCTCAACGTCCATCAGACTACCCTCATATCAACAGACACCAATGCACAATCGCATTCTACAAAATATAACACCAAATGCGTAAATTGAAGGGACCGGGGCCTACAAGGACCAACGGACCTGACACTATATGGGTCTCTCAACGTCCATCAGACTACCCTCATATCATCAGAGACCAATGCACAATCGTATTCTACAAAATATAACACCAAATGCGAAAATTGAAGGGACCGGGGCCTACAGAGACCTACGGACCAAGCACTAGAAGGGTCTCTCAACGTCCATCAGACTACCCTCATATCAACAGACACCAATGCACAATCGTATTCTACAAAATATAACACCAAATGCGAAAATTGAAGGGACCGGGCCTACAGAGACCTACGGACCAAGCACTAGAAGGGTCTCTCAACGTCCATCAGACTACCCTCATATCAACAGACACCAATGCACAATCGCATTCTACAAAATATAACACCAAATGCGAAAATTGAAGGGACCGGGGCCTACAAAGACCTACGGACCAAGCACTAGAAGGGTCTCTCAACGTCCATCAGACTACCCTCATATCAACAGACACCAATGCACAATCGTATTCTACAAAATATAACACCAAATGCGAAAATTGAAAGGACCGGGGCCTACAAAGACCAACGGACCAAGCACTAGAAGGGTCTCTCAACGTCCATCAGACTACCCTCATATCAACAGACACCAATGCACAATCGTATTCTACAAAATATAACACCAAATGCGTAAATTGGAGGGACTGGGGCCTACAAGGACCTACGGACCAGACACTAGAAGGGTCTCTCAACGTCCATCAGACTACCCTCATATCAACAGACACCAATGCACAATCGCATTCTACAAAATATAACACCAAATGCGAAAATTGAAAGGACCGGGCCTACAAAGACCAACGGACCAAGCACTAGAAGGGTCTCTCAACGTCCATCAGACTACCCTCATATCAACAGACACCAATGCACAATCGCATTCTACAAAATATAACACCAAATGCGAAAATTGAAGGGACCCGGGCCTACAGAGACCTACGGACCAGGAACTAGAAGGGTCTCTCAACGTCCATCAGACTACCCTCATATCATCAGAGACCAATGCACAATCGTATTCTACAAAATATAACACCAAATGCGAAAATTGAAGGGACCGGGGCCTACAGAGACCTACGGACCAGGCACTAGAAGGGTCTCTCAACGTCCATCAGACTACCCTCATATCATCAGAGACCAATGCACAATCGTATTCTACAAAATATAACACCAAATGCTAAAATTGAAGGGACTGGGGCCTACAAAGACCAACGGACCAAGCACTAGAAGGGTCTCTCAACGTCCATCAGACTACCCTCATATCATCAGAGACCAATGCACAATCGTATTCTACAAAATATATCACCTAAATGCGTAAATTGCAGGGACCGGTGACTACAGAGACCTACGGACCAGACACTAGAAGGGTCTCTCAACGTCCATCAGACTACCCTCATATCATCAGAGACCAATGCACAATCGTATTCTACAAAATATAACACCAAATGCGAAAATTGAAGGGACCGGGGCCTACAAAGACCAACGGACCAAGCATTAGAAGGGTCTCTCAACGTCCATCAGACCACCCTCATATGAACAGACACCAATGTACAATCGCATTCTACAAAATATAACACCAAATGCGAAAATTGAAGGGACCGGGGCCTACAGAGACCTACGGACCAAGCACTAGAAGGGTCTCTCAACGTCCATCAGACTACCCTCATATCATCAGATACCAATGCACAATCGTATTCTACAAAATATAACACCTAAATGCGGAAATGGAAGGGACCGGGCCTAGATAGACCTACGGACCAGACACTAGAAGGGTCTCTCAACGTCCATCAGACTACCCTCATATCAACAGACACCAATGCACAATCGCATTCTACAAAATATAACACCAAATGCGAAAATTGAAGGGACCGGGGCCTACAGAGACCTACGGACCAGGCACTAGAAGGGTCTCTCAACGTCCATCAGACTACCCTCATATCAACAGACACCAATGCACAATCGCATTCTACAAAATATAACACCAAATGCGAAAATTGAAGGGACCGGGGCCTACAGAGACCTACGGACCAGGCACTAGAAGGGTCTCTCAACGTCCATCAGACTACCCTCATATCAACAGACACCAATGCACAATCGCATTCTACAAAATATAACACCAAATGCGAAAATTGAAGGGACCGGGGCCTACAGAGACCTACGAACCGGGCACTAGAAGGGTCTCTCAACGTCCATCAGACTAACCCTCATATCAACAGACACCAATGCACAATCGTATTCTACAAAATATAACGCCAAATGCGAAAATTGAAAGGACCGGGGCCTACAAAGACCAACGGACCAAGCACTAGAAGGGTCTCTCAACGTCCATCAGACTACCCTCATATCAACAGACACCAATGTGCAATCGCATTCTACAAAATATAACACCAAATGCGAAAATTGAAGGGACCGGGCCTACAGAGACCTACGAACCGGGCACTAGAAGGGTCTCTCAACGTCCATCAGACTACCCTCATATCAACAGACACCAATGCACAATCGCATTCTACAAAATATAACACCAAATGCGAAAATTGAAGGTACCCGGGCCTACAAAGACCTACGGACCAAGCACTAGAAGGGTCTCTCAACGTCCATCAGACTACCCTCATATCAACAGACACCAATGCACAATCGTATTCTACAAAATATAACACCAAATGCGAAAATTGAAGGGACCCGGGCCTACAGAGACCTACGGACCAAGCACTAGAAGGGTCTCTCAACGTCCATCAGACTACCCTCATATCATCAGACACCAATGCACAATCGTATTCTACAAAATATAACACCAAATGCGATAATTGAAGGGAGCCGGGCCTACAGAGACCTACGGACCAGACGCTAGAAGGGTCTCTCAACGTCCATGAGACTACCCTCATATCAACAGACACCAATGCACAATCGTATTCTACAAAATATAACACCAAATGCGAAAATTGAAGGGACCGGGCCTACAGAGACCTACGGACCAGGAACTAGAAGGGTCTCTCAACGTCCATCAGACTACCCTCATATCAACAGACACCAATGCACAATCGTATTCTACAAAATATAACACCAAATGCGAAAATTGAAGGGACCGGGGCCTACAAAGACCAACGGACCAAGCACTAGAAGGGTCTCTCAACGTCCATCAGACTACCCTCATATCATCAGAAACCAATGCACAATCGTATTCTACAAAATATAACACCAAATGCGAAAATTGAAGGGACCGGGCCTACAGAGACCTACGGACCAGGAACTAGAAGGGTCTCTCAACGTCCATCAGACTACCCTCATATCAACAGACACCAATGCACAATCGTATTCTACAAAATATAACACCAAATGCGAAAATGGAAGGGACCGGGGCCTACAGAGACCTACGAACCGGTCACTAGAAGGGTCTCTCAACGTCCATCAGACTACCCTCATATCAACAGACACCAATGCACAATCGCATTCTACAAAATATAACACCAAATGCGAAAATTGAAGGGACCGGGGCCTACAGAGACCTACGGACCTGACACTATATGGGTCTCTCAACGTCCATCAGACTACCCTCATATCAACAGACACCAATGCACAATCGTATTCTACAAAATATAACACCAAATGCGAAAATGGAAGGGACCGGGGCCTACAGAGACCTACGAACCGGGCACTAGAAGGGTCTCTCAACGTCCATCAGACTAACCCTCATATCAACAGACACCAATGCACAATCGTATTCTACAAAATATAGCACCAAATGCGAAAATTGAAAGGACCGGGGCCTACAAAGACCAACGGACCAAGCACTAGAAGGGTCTCTCAACGTCCATCAGACTACCCTCATATCAACAGACACCAATGCACAATCGTATTCTACAAAATATAACACCAAATGCGAAAATTGAAGGGACCGGGCCTAGATAGACCTACGGACCAGGCACTAGAAGGGTCTCTCAACGTCCATCAGACTACCCTCATATCAACAGACACCAATGCACAATCGCATTCTACAAAATATAACACCAAATGCGAAAATTGAAGGGACCGGGGCCTACAGAGACCTACGGACCAGGCACTAGAAGGGTCTCTCAACGTCCATCAGACTACCCTCATATCAACAGACACCAATGCACAATCGTATTCTACAAAATATAACACCAAATGCGATAATTGAAGGGACCCGGGCCTACAGAGACCTACGGACCAAGCACTAGAAGGGTCTCTCAACGTCCATCAGACTACCCTCATATCATCAGACACCAATGCACAATCGTATTCTACAAAATATAACACCAAATGCGAAAATTGAAGGGACCGAGGCCTACAGAGACCTACGGACCATGGCACTAGAAGGGTCTCTCAACGTCCATCAGACTACCCTCATATCATCAGACACCAATGCACAATCGTATTGTACAAAATATAACACCAAATGCGAAAATTTAAGGACCGGGGCCTACAGAGTTCTACGAACCAGGCACTAGAAGGGTCTCTCAACGTCCATCAGACTACCCTCATATCATCAGACACCAATGCACAATCGCATTCTACAAAATATAACACCAAATGCGAAAATTGAAGGGACCGGGCCTACAAAGACCTACGGACCTGGCACTAGAAGGGTCTCTCAACGTCCATCAGACTACCCTCATATCATCAGAGACCAATGCACAATCGTATTCTACAAAATATAACACCAAATGCGAAAATTGAAGGGAGCCGGGCCTACAGAGACCTACGGACCAGGCACTAGAAGGGTCTCTCAACGTCCATCAGACTACCCTCATATCATCAGAGACGAATGCACAATCGTATTCTACAAAATATAACACCAAATGCGATAATTGAAGATAGCCGGGCCTACAGAGACCTACGGACCTGGCACTAGAAGGGTCACTCAACGTCCATCAGACTACCCTCATATCATCAGACATCAATGCACAATCGTATTCTACAAAATATAACACCAAATGCGAAAATTTAAGGGACCGGAGCCTACAAAGACCTACGGACCAGGCACTAGAAGGGTCTCTCAACGTCCATCAGACTACCCTCATATCATCAGAAACGAATGCACAATCGTATTCTACAAAATATAACACCAAATGCGATAATTGAAGGGACCCGGGCCTACAGAGACCTACGGACCAGGAACTAGAAGGGTCTCTCAACGTCCATCAGACTACCCTCATATCAACAGACACCAATGCACAATCGCATTCTACAAAATATAACACCAAATGCGAAAATTGAAGGGACCCGGGCCTACAGAGACCTACGGACCAGGAACTAGAAGGGTCTCTCAACGTCCATCAGACTACCCTCATATCAACAGACACCAATGCACAATCGTATTCTACAAAATATAACACCAAATGCGAAAATTGAAGGGACCGGGGCCTACAGAGACCTACGGACCTGGCACTAGAAGGGTCTCTCAACGTCCATCAGACTACCCTCATATCATCAGACACCAATGCACAATCGTATTCTACAAAATATAACACCAAATGCGTAAATTGAAGGGACCCGGGCCTACAGAGACCTACGGACCAGGAACTAGAAGGGTCTCTCAACGTCCATCAGACTACCCTCATATCAACAGACAACAATGCACAATCGTATTCTACAAAATATAACACCAAATGCGTAAATGGAAGGGACCGGGCCTACAGAGACCTACGGACCAGGAACTAGAAGGGTCTCTCAACGTCCATCAGACTACCCTCATATCATCAGACACCAATGCACAATCGTATTCTACGAAATATAACACCAAATGCGAAAATTGAATGGACCGGGGCCTACAAAGACCTACGGACCTGACACTATATGGGTCTCTCAACGTCCATCAGACTACCCTCATATCATCAGAGACCAATGCACAATCGTATTCTACAAAATATAACACCAAATGCGAAAATTGAAGGGACCGGGGCCTACAGAGACCTACGGACCTGGCACTAGAAGGGTCTCTCAACGTCCATCAGACTACCCTCATATCATCAGACACCAATGCACAATCGTATTCTACAAAATATAACACCAAATGCGATAATTGAAGATAGCCGGGCCTACAGAGACCTACGGACCAGGAACTAGAAGGGTCTCTCAACGTCCATCAGACTACCCTCATATCATCAGACACCAATGCACAATCGCATTCTACAAAATATAACACCAAATGCGAAAATTGAAGGGACCGGGGCCTACAAAGACCTACGGACCAGGCACTAGAAGGGTCTCTCAACGTCCATCAGACTACCCTCATATCAACAGACACCAATGCACAATCGTATTCTACAAAATATAACACCAAATGCGAAAATTGAAGGGACCGGGGCCTACAGAGACCTACGGACCAAGCACTAGAAGGGTCTCTCAACGTCCATCAGACTACCCTCATATCAACAGACACCAATGCACAATCGTATTCTACAAAATATAACACCAAATGCGAAAATTGAAGGGACCGGGGCCTACAGAGACCTACGAACCGGTCACTAGAAGGGTCTCTCAACGTCCATCAGACTACCCTCATATCAACAGACACCAATGCACAATCGCATTCTACAAAATATAACACCAAATGCGAAAATTGAAGGGACCCGGGCCTACAGAGACCTACGGACCAAGCACTAGAAGGGTCTCTCAACGTCCATCAGACTACCCTCATATCAACAGACACCAATGCACAATCGTATTCTACAAAATATAACACCAAATGCGAAAATTGAAGGGACCCGGGCCTACAGAGACCTACGGACCAGTCACTAGAAGGGTCTCTCAACGTCCATCAGACTACCCTCATATCATCAGAGACCAATGCACAATCGTATTCTACAAAATATAACACCAAATGCGTAAATGGAAGGGACCCGGGCCTACAGTGACCTATGGACCAGGAACTAGAAGGGTCTCTCAACGTCCATCAGACTACCCTCATATCAACAGACACCAATGCACAATCGTATTCTACAAAATATAACACCAAATGCGTAAATGGAAGGGACCGGGCCTAGATAGACCAACGGACCAAGCACTAGAAGGGTCTCTCAACGTCCATCAGACTACCCTCATATCAACAGACACCAATGCACAATCGTATTCTACAAAATATAACACCAAATGCGAAAATTGAAGGGACCGGGGCCTACAGAGACCTACGGACCAGGCACTAGAAGGGTCTCTCAACGTCCATCAGACTACCCTCATATCAACAGACACCAATGCACAATCGTATTCTACAAAATATAACACCAAATGCGAAAATTGAAGGGACCGGGGCCTACAGAGACCTACGGACCAGGAACTAGAAGGGTCTCTCAACGTCCATCAGACTACCCTCATATCATCAGACACCAATGCACAATCGTATTCTACAAAATATAACACCAAATGCGAAAATTGAAGGGACCGGGGCCTACAGAGACCTACGGACCAGGCACTAGAAGGGTCTCTCAACGTCCATCAGACTACCCTCATATCATCAGACACCAATGCACAATCGTATTCTACAAAATATAACACCAAATGCGAAAATTGAAGGGACCGGGGCCTACAGAGACCTACGGACCAGGAACTAGAAGGGTCTCTCAACGTCCATCAGACTACCCTCATATCAACAGACACCAATGCACAATCGTATTCTACAAAATATAACACCAAATGCGAAAATTGAAGGGACCGGGGCCTACAGAGACCTACGGACCTGGCACTAGAAGGGTCTCTCAACGTCCATCAGACTACCCTCATATCATCAGACACCAATGCACAATCGTATTCTACAAAATATAACACCAAATGCGTAAATGGAAGGGACCGGGCCTAGATAGACCTACGGACCAAACACTAGAAGGGTCTCTCAACGTCCATCAGACTACCCTCATATCATCAGACACCAATGCACAATCGTATTCTACAAAATATAACACCAAATGCGAAAATTGAAGGGACCGGGGCCTACAGAGACCTACGGACCAGGCACTAGAAGGGTCTCTCAACGTCCATCAGACTACCCTCATATCATCAGAGACGAATGCACAATCGTATTCTACAAAATATAACACCAAATGCGAAAATTGAAGGGACCCGGGCCTACAGAGTTCTACCATCCAGGCACTAGAAGGGTCTCTCAACGTCCATCAGACTACCCTCATATCAACAGACACCAATGCACAATCGTATTCTACAAAATATAACACCAAATGCGAAAATTGAAGGGACCGGGGCCTACAGAGACCTACGGACCTGGCACTAGAAGGGTCTCTCAACGTCCATCAGACTACCCTCATATCAACAGACACCAATGCACAATCGTATTCTACAAAATATAACACCAAATGCGAAAATTCAAGGGACCGGGGCCTACAGAGTTCTACCAACCAGGCACTAGAAGGGTCTCTCAACGTCCATCAGACTACCCTCATATCAACAGACACCAATGCACAATCGTATTCTACAAAATATAACACCAAATGCGAAAATTGAAGGGACCGGGGCCTACAGAGACCTACGGACCAGGCACTAGAAGGGTCTCTCAACGTCCATCAGACTACCCTCATATCAACAGACACCAATGCACAATCGCATTCTACAAAATATAACACCAAATGCGAAAATTGAAGGGACCGGGGCCTACAGAGACCTACGGACCAAGCACTAGAAGGGTCTCTCAACGTCCATCAGACTACCCTCATATCAACAGACACCAATGCACAATCGTATTCTACAAAATATAACACCAAATGCGAAAATTGAAGGGACCCGGGCCTACAGAGACCTACGGACCAGGAACTAGAAGGGTCTCTCAACGTCCATCAGACTACCCTCATATCTACAGACACCAATGCACAATCGTATTCTACAAAATATAACACCAAATGCGAAAATTGAAGGGACCGGGGCCTACAGAGACCTACGGACCAGGCACTAGAAGGGTCTCTCAACGTCCATCAGACTACCCTCATATCATCAGAGACCAATGCACAATCGTATTCTACAAAATATAACACCAAATGCGAAAATTGAAGGGACCGGGCCTACAGAGACCTACGGACCAGGAACTAGAAGGGTCTCTCAACGTCCATCAGACTACCCTCATATCATCAGAGACCAATGCACAATCGTATTCTACAAAATATAACACCAAATGCGAAAATTGAAAGGACCGGGGCCTACAGAGTTCTACGAACCAGGCACTAGAAGGGTCTCTCAACGTCCATCAGACTACCCTCATATCATCAGACACCAATGCACAATCGTATTCTACAAAATATAACACCAAATGCGAAAATTGAAGGGACCGGGGCCTACAGACACCTACGGACCAAGCGCTAGAAGGGTCTCTCAACGTCCATCAGACTACCCTCATATCATCAGATACTAATGCACAATCGTATTCTACAAAATATAACACCAAATGCGTAAATGGAAGGGACCGGGCCTACAGAGACCTACGGACCAGGAACTAGAAGGGTCTCTCAACGTCCATCAGACTACCCTCATATCAACAGACACCAATGCACAATCGTATTCTACAAAATATAACACCAAATGCGAAAATTGAAGGGACCGGGGCCTACAGAGACCTACGGACCAGGCACTAGAAGGGTCTCTCAACGTCCATCAGACTACCCTCATATCAACAGACACCAATGCACAATCGTATTCTACAAAATATAACACCAAATGCGAAAATTGAAGGAACCGGGCCTACAGAGACCTACGGACCAAGCACTAGAAGGGTCTCTCAACGTCCATCAGACTACCCTCATATCAACAGACACCAATGCACAATCGTATTCTACAAAATATAACACCAAATGCGAAAATTGAAGGGACCGGGGCCTACAGAGACCTACGGACCTGGCACTAGAAGGGTCTCTCAACGTCCATCAGACTACCCTCATATCATCAGACACCAATGCACAATCGTATTCTACAAAATATAACACCAAATGCGAAAATTGAAGGGACCGGGGCCTACAGAGACCTACGGACCAAGCACTAGAAGGGTCTCTCAACGTCCATCAGACTACCCTCATATCATCAGACACCAATGCACAATCGTATTCTACAAAATATAACACCAAATGCGAAAATTGAAGGGACCGGGGCCTACAGAGACCTACGGACCAGGCACTAGAAGGGTCTCTCAACGTCCATCAGACTACCCTCATATCAACAGACACCAATGCACAATCGTATTCTACAAAATATAACACCAAATGCGAAAATTGAAGGGACCGGGGCCTACAGAGACCTACGGACCAGGCACTAGAAGGGTCTCTCAACGTCCATCAGACTACCCTCATATCATCAGACACCAATGCACAATCGTATTCTACAAAATATAACACCAAATGCGAAAATTGAAGGACCCGGGCCTACAGAGACCTACGGACCTGGAACTAGAAGGGTCTCTCAACGTCCATCAGACTACCCTCATATCATCAGACACCAATGCACAATCGTATTCTACAAAATATAACACCAAATGCGAAAATTGAAGGGACCGGGGCCTACAGAGACCTACGGACCAGGCACTAGAAGGGTCTCTCAACGTCCATCAGACTACCCTCATATCAACAGACACCAATGCACAATCGCATTCTACAAAATATAACACCAAATGCGAAAATTGAAAGGACCGGGGCCTACAGAGACCTACGGACCAGGAACTAGAAGGGTCTCTCAACGTCCATCAGACTACCCTCATATCATCAGAGACGAATGCACAATCGTATTCTACAAAATATAACACCAAATGCGATAATTGAAGGGACCCGGGCCTACAGAGACCTACGGACCAGGAACTAGAAGGGTCTCTCAACGTCCATCAGACTACCCTCATATCAACAGACACCAATGCACAATCGTATTCTACAAAATATAACACCAAATGCGAAAATTCAAGGACCCGGGGCCTACAGAGACCTACGGACCTGGCACTAGAAGGGTCTCTCAACGTCCATCAGACTACCCTCATATCAACAGACACCAATGCACAATCGCATTCTACAAAATATAACACCAAATGCGAAAATTGAAGGGACCGGGGCCTACAGAGACCTACGGACCAAGCACTAGAAGGGTCTCTCAACGTCCATCAGACTACCCTCATATCAACAGACACCAATGCACAATCGTATTCTACAAAATATAACACCAAATGCGAAAATTGAAGGGACCGGGGCCTACAGAGACCTACGGACCAGGAGTTAGAAGGGTCTCTCAACGTCCATCAGACTACCCTCATATCGACAGACACCAATGCACAATCGTATTCTACAAAATATAACACCAAATGCGAAAATTGAAGGGACCCGGGCCTACAGAGACCTACGGACCAGGAACTAGAAGGGTCTCTCAACGTCCATCAGACTACCCTCATATCATCAGACACCAATGCACAATCGTATTCTACAAAATATAACACCAAATGCGAAAATTGAAGGGACCCGGGCCTACAGAGACCTACGGACCAGGAACTAGAAGGGTCTCTCAACGTCCATCAGACTACCCTCATATCATCAGACACCAATGCACAATCGTATTCTACAAAATATAACACCAAATGCGATAATTGAAGGGACCCGGGCCTACAGAGACCTACGGACCAGGAACTAGAAGGGTCTCTCAACGTCCATCAGACTACCCTCATATCAACAGACACCAATGCACAATCGTATTCTACAAAATATAACACCAAATGCGATAATTGAAGGGACCCGGGCCTACAGAGACCTACGGACCAGGAACTAGAAGGGTCTCTCAACGTCCATCAGACTACCCTCATATCATCAGAGACCAATGCACAATCGTATTCTACAAAATATAACACCAAATGCGAAAATTGAAGGGACCGGGGCCTACAGAGACCTACGGACCTGGCACTAGAAGGGTCTCTCAACGTCCATCAGACTACCCTCATATCATCAGACACCAATGCACAATCGTATTCTACAAAATATAACACCAAATGCGAAAATGGAAGGGACCGGGGCCTACAGAGACCTACGAACCGGTCACTAGAAGGGTCTCTCAACGTCCATCAGACTACCCTCATATCAACAGACACCAATGCACAATCGCATTCTACAAAATATAACACCAAATGCGAAAATTGAAAGGACCGGGCCTACAAAGACCTACGGACCAGGCACTAGAAGGGTCTCTCAACGTCCATCAGACTACCCTCATATCATCAGACACCAATGCACAATCGTATTCTACAAAATATAACACCAAATGCGAAAATTGAAGGGACCGGGGCCTACAGAGACCTACGGACCTGGCACTAGAAGGGTCTCTCAACGTCCATCAGACTACCCTCATATCAACAGACACCAATGCACAATCGTATTCTACAAAATATAACACCAAATGCGAAAATTGAAGGGACCGGGGCCTACAGAGACCTACGGACCAGGCACTAGAAGGGTCTCTCAACGTCCATCAGACTACCCTCATATCAACAGACACCAATGCACAATCGTATTCTACAAAATATAACACCAAATGCGAAAATTGAAGGGACCGGGGCCTACAGAGACCTACGGACCAGGCACTAGAAGGGTCTCTCAACGTCCATCAGACTACCCTCATATCAACAGACACCAATGCACAATCGTATTCTACAAAATATAACACCAAATGCGAAAATTGAAGGGACCGGGGCCTACAGAGACCTACGGACCTGGCACTAGAAGGGTCTCTCAACGTCCATCAGACTACCCTCATATCATCAGACACCAATGCACAATCGTATTCTACAAAATATAACACCAAATGCGAAAATTGAAGGGACCGGGGCCTACAGAGACCTACGGACCAGGCACTAGAAGGGTCTCTCAACGTCCATCAGACTACCCTCATATCATCAGACACCAATGCACAATCGTATTCTACAAAATATAACACCAAATGCGAAAATTGAAGGGACCGGGGCCTACAGAGACCTACGAACCGGTCACTAGAAGGGTCTCTCAACGTCCATCAGACTACCCTCATATCATCAGAGACCAATGCACAATCGTATTCTACAAAATATAACACCAAATGCGAAAATTGAAAGGACCGGGCCTACAAAGACCAACGGACCGAGCACTAGAAGCGTATCTCAACGTCCATCAGACTACCCTCATATCAACAGACACCAATGCACAATCGTATTCTACAAAATATAACACCAAATGCGAAAATTGAAGGGACCGGGGCCTACAGAGACCTACGGACCTGGCACTAGAAGGGTCTCTCAACGTCCATCAGACTACCCTCATATCAACAGACACCAATGCACAATCGTATTCTACAAAATATAACACCAAATTCGTAAATTGGAGGGACCGGGGCCTACAGAGACCTACGGACCTGGCACTAGAAGGGTCTCTCAACGTCCATCAGACTACCCTCATATCAACAGACACCAATGCACAATCGTATTCTACAAAATATAACACCAAATGCGAAAATTGAAGGGACCGGGCCTAGATAGACCTACGGACCAGACACTAGAAGGGTCTCTCAACGTCCATCAGACTACCCTCATATCATCAGAGACCAATGCACAATCGTATTCTACAAAATATAACACCAAATGCGAAAATTGAAGGGACCGGGGCCTACAAAGACCAACGGACCAGGAACTAGAAGGGTCTCTCAACGTCCATCAGACTAACCCTCATATCAACAGACACCAATGCACAATCGTATTCTACAAAATATAACACCAAATGCGAAAATTGAAGGGACCGGGGCCTACAGAGACCTACGGACCAGGCACTAGAAGGGTCTCTCAACGTCCATCAGACTACCCTCATATCATCAGACACCAATGCACAATCGTATTCTACAAAATATAACACCAAATGCGAAAATTGAAGGGACCGGGGCCTACAGAGACCTACGGACCTGGCACTAGAAGGGTCTCTCAACGTCCATCAGACTACCCTCATATCAACAGACACCAATGCACAATCGTATTCTACAAAATATAACACCAAATGCGATAAATTGAAGGGACCGGGTCCTACAGAGACCTACGAACCGGGCACTAGAAGGGTCTCTCAACGTCCATCAGACTACCCTCATATCAACAGACACCAATGCACAATCGCATTCTACAAAATATAACACCAAATGCGAAAATTGAAGGGACCGGGGCCTACAAAGACCTACGGACCAAGCACTAGAAGGGTCTCTCAACGTCCATCAGACTACCCTCATATCATCAGAGACCAATGCACAATCGTATTCTACAAAATATAACACCAAATGCGAAAATTGAAGGGATTCTACCAACCAGGCACTAGAAGGGTCTCTCAACGTCCATCAGAC
Organism: Prostheceraeus crozeri; assembly: GCA_907163375.1. NCBI lineage: Eukaryota > Metazoa > Platyhelminthes > Polycladida > Euryleptidae > Prostheceraeus > Prostheceraeus crozeri. The sequence continues at coordinate 134,760 of CAJQUW010009620.1, forward strand.
TACCCTCATATCAACAGACACCAATGCACAATCGTATTCTACAAAATATAACACCAAATGCGAAAATTGAAGGGACCGGGCCTACAGAGACCTACGGACCAGGCACTAGAAGGGTCTCTCAACGTCCATCAGACTACCCTCATATCATCAGACACCAATGCACAATCGTATTCTACAAAATATAACACCAAATGCGAAAATTGAAGGGACCGGGGCCTACAGAGACCTACGGACCAGGAACTAGAAGGGTCTCTCAACGTCCATCAGACTACCCTCATATCATCAGACACCAATGCACAATCGTATTCTACAAAATATAACACCAAATGCGAAAATTGAAGGGACCGGGGCCTACAGAGACCTACGGACCTGGCACTAGAAGGGTCTCTCAACGTCCATCAGACTACCCTCATATCAACAGACACCAATGCACAATCGTATTCTACAAAATATAACACCAAATGCGAAAATTGAAGGGACCGGGGCCTACAGAGACCTACGGACCAGGCACTAGAAGGGTCTCTCAACGTCCATCAGACTACCCTCATATCAACAGACACCAATGCACAATCGTATTCTACAAAATATAACACCAAATGCGAAAATTGAAGGGACCGGGGCCTACAGAGACCTACGGACCAGGCACTAGAAGGGTCTCTCAACGTCCATCAGACTACCCTCATATCAACAGACACCAATGCACAATCGTATTCTACAAAATATAACACCAAATGCGAAAATTGAAGGGACCGGGGCCTACAGAGACCTACGGACCAGGCACTAGAAGGGTCTCTCAACGTCCATCAGACTACCCTCATATCATCAGACACCAATGCACAATCGTATTGTACAAAATATAACACCAAATGCGAAAATTTAAGGACCGGGGCCTACAGAGTTCTACGGACCTGGCACTAGAAGGGTCTCTCAACGTCCATCAGACTACCCTCATATCAACAGACACCAATGCACAATCGTATTCTACAAAATATAACACCAAATGCGAAAATTGAAGGGACCGGGGCCTACAGAGACCTACGGACCTGGCACTAGAAGGGTCTCTCAACGTCCATCAGACTACCCTCATATCATCAGACACCAATGCACAATCGTATTCTACAAAATATAACACCAAATGCGAAAATTGAAGGGACCGGGGCCTACAGAGACCTACGGACCAGGAACTAGAAGGGTCTCTCAACGTCCATCAGACTACCCTCATATCAACAGACACCAATGCACAATCGTATTCTACAAAATATAACACCAAATGCGAAAATTGAAGGGACCGGGGCCTACAGAGACCTACGGACTAGGAACTAGAAGGGTATCTCAACGTCCATCAGACTACCCTCATATCAACAGACACCAATGCACAATCGTATTCTACAAAATATAACACCAAATGCGAAAATTGAAGGGACCGGGGCCTACAGAGACCTACGGACCTGGCACTAGAAGGGTCTCTCAACGTCCATCAGACTACCCTCATATCAACAGACACCAATGCACAATCGTATTCTACAAAATATAACACCAAATGCGAAAATTGAAGGGACCGGGGCCTACAGAGACCTACGGACCAGGCACTAGAAGGGTCTCTCAACGTCCATCAGACTACCCTCATATCAACAGACACCAATGCACAATCGCATTCTACAAAATATAACACCAAATGCGAAAATTGAAGGGACCGGGACTACACAGACCTACGGACCAAGCACTAGAAGGGTCTCTCAACGTCCATCAGACTACCCTCATATCATCAGACACCAATGCACAATCGTATTCTACAAAATATAACACCAAATGCGAAAATTGAAGGGACCGGGGCCTACAGAGACCTACGGACCAGGAACTAGAAGGGTCTCTCAACGTCCATCAGACTACCCTCATATCATCAGACACCAATGCACAATCGTATTCTACAAAATATAACACCAAATGCGAAAATTGAAGGGACCGGGGCCTACACAGACCTACGGACTAGGAACTAGAAGGGTATCTCAAGGTCCATCAGACTACCCTCATATCATCAGACACCAATGCACAATCGTATTCTACAAAATATAACACCAAATGCGAAAATTGAAGGGACCGGGGCCTACAGAGACCTACGGACCAGGCACTAGAAGGGTCTCTCAACGTCCATCAGACTACCCTCATATCAACAGACACCAATGCACAATCGTATTCTACAAAATATAACACCAAATGCGAAAATTGAAGGGACCCGGGCCTACAGAGACCTACGGACCAAGCACTAGAAGGGTCTCTCAACGTCCATCAGACTACCCTCATATCAACAGACACCAATGCACAATCGCATTCTACAAAATATAACACCAAATGCGAAAATTGAAGGGACCGGGGCCTACAGAGACCTACGGACCAGGCACTAGAAGGGTCTCTCAACGTCCATCAGACTACCCTCATATCAACAGACACCAATGCACAATCGTATTCTACAAAATATAACACCAAATGCGAAAATTGAAGGGACCGGGGCCTACAGAGACCTACGGACCAGGCACTAGAAGGGTCTCTCAACGTCCATCAGACTACCCTCATATCAACAGACACCAATGCACAATCGTATTCTACAAAATATAACACCAAATGCGAAAATTGAAGGGACCGGGGCCTACAGAGACCTACGGACCTGGCACTAGAAGGGTCTCTCAACGTCCATCAGACTACCCTCATATCATCAGACACCAATGCACAATCGTATTCTACAAAATATAACACCAAATGCGAAAATTGAAGGGACCGGGGCCTACAGAGACCTACGGACCAGGCACTAGAAGGGTCTCTCAACGTCCATCAGACTACCCTCATATCATCAGACACCAATGCACAATCGTATTCTACAAAATATAACACCAAATGCGAAAATTGAAGGGACCGGGGCCTACAGAGACCTACGGACCAGGAACTAGAAGGGTCTCTCAACGTCCATCAGACTACCCTCATATCAACAGACACCAATGCACAATCGTATTCTACAAAATATAACACCAAATGCGAAAATTGAAGGGACCGGGGCCTACAGAGACCTACGAACCAGGCACTAGAAGGGTCTCTCAACGTCCATCAGACTACCCTCATATCATCAGACACCAATGCACAATCGTATTCTACAAAATATAACACCAAATGCGAAAATTTAAGGACCGGGGCCTACAGAGTTCTACGAACCAGGCACTAGAAGGGTCTCTCAACGTCCATCAGACTACCCTCATATCATCAGAGACGAATGCACAATCGTATTCTACAAAATATAACACCAAATGCGATAATTGAAGGGAGCCGGGCCTACAGAGACCTACGGACCAGACGCTAGAAGGGTCTCTCAACGTCCATCAGACTACCCTCATATCAACAGACACCAATGCACAATCGTATTCTACAAAATATAACACCAAATGCGAAAATTGAAGGGACCGGGGCCTACAGAGACCTACGGACCAGGCACTAGAAGGGTCTCTCAACGTCCATCAGACTACCCTCATATCAACAGACACCAATGCACAATCGTATTCTACAAAATATAACACCAAATGCGAAAATTGAAGGGACCGGGGCCTACAGAGACCTACGGACCAGGCACTAGAAGGGTCTCTCAACGTCCATCAGACTACCCTCATATCAACAGACACCAATGCACAATCGTATTCTACAAAATATAACACCAAATGCGAAAATTGAAGGGACCGGGGCCTACAGAGACCTACGGACCAGGCACTAGAAGGGTCTCTCAACGTCCATCAGACTACCCTCATATCATCAGACACCAATGCACAATCGTATTCTACAAAATATAACACCAAATGCGAAAATTGAAGGGACCGGGGCCTACAGAGACCTACGGACCAGGCACTAGAAGGGTCTCTCAACGTCCATCAGACTACCCTCATATCATCAGACACCAATGCACAATCGCATTCTACAAAATATAACACCAAATGCGAAAATTGAAGGGACCGGGGCCTACAAAGACCAACGGACCAAGCACTAGAAGGGTCTCTCAACGTCCATCAGACCACACTCATATCAACAGACACCAATGCACAATCGTATTGTACAAAATATAACACCAAATGCGAAAATTTAAGGACCCGGGCCTACAGAGTTCTACGAACCAGGCACTAGAAGGGTCTCTCAACGTCCATCAGACTACCCTCATATCAACAGACACCAATGCACAATCGTATTCTACAAAATATAACACCAAATGCGAAAATTGAAGGGAGCCGGGCCTACAGAGACCTACGGACCAGGCACTAGAAGGGTCTCTCAACGTCCATCAGACTACCCTCATATCAACAGACACCAATGCACAATCGTATTCTACAAAATATAACACCAAATGCGAAAATTGAAGGGACCGGGGCCTACAGAGACCTACGGACTAGGAACTAGAAGGGTATCTCAACGTCCATCAGACTACCCTCATATCATCAGACACCAATGCACAATCGTATTCTACAAAATATAACACCAAATGCGAAAATTGAAGGGACCGGGGCCTACAGAGACCTACGGACCAGGCACTAGAAGGGTCTCTCAACGTCCATCAGACTACCCTCATATCAACAGACACCAATGCACAATCGCATTCTACAAAATATAACACCAAATGCGAAAATTGAAGGGACCGGGGCCTACAGAGTTCTACGAACCAGGCACTAGAAGGGTCTCTCAACGTCCATCAGACTACCCTCATATCAACAGACACCAATGCACAATCGTATTCTACAAAATATAACACCAAATGCGAAAATTGAAAGGACCGGGGCCTACAAAGACCTACGGACCAGGCACTAGAAGGGTCTCTCAACGTCCATCAGACTACCCTCATATCAACAGACACCAATGCACAATCGTATTCTACAAAATATAACACCAAATGCGAAAATTGAAGGTACCCGGGCCTACAAAGACCTACAGACCTGGCACTAGAAGGATCTCTCAACGTCCATCAGACTACCCTCATATCAACAGACACCAATGCACAATCGTATTCTACAAAATATAACACCAAATGCGAAAATTGAAGGGACCGGGGCCTACAGAGACCTACGGACCTGGCACTAGAAGGGTCTCTCAACGTCCATCAGACTAACCTCATATCATCAGACAACAATGCACAATCGTATTCTACAAAATATAACACCAAATGCGAAAATTGAAAGGAACGGGGCCTACAGAGTTCTACGAACCAGGCACTAGAAGGGTCTCTCAACGTCCATCAGACTACCCTCATATCATCAGACACCAATGCACAATCGTATTGTACAAAATATAACACCAAATGCGAAAATTTAAGGACCGGGGCCTACAGAGTTCTACGAACCAGGCACTAGAAGGGTCTCTCAACGTCCATCAGACTACCCTCATATCATCAGAGACGAATGCACAATCGTATTCTACAAAATATAACACCAAATGCGAAAATTGAAGGGACCGGGGCCTACAGAGACCTACGGACCAGGAACTAGAAGGGTCTCTCAACGTCCATCAGACTACCCTCATATCAACAGACACCAATGCACAATCGTATTCTACAAAATATAACACCAAATGCGAAAATTGAAGGGACCGGGGCCTACAGAGACCTACGGACTAGGAACTAGAAGGGTATCTCAACGTCCATCAGACTACCCTCATATCAACAGACACCAATGCACAATCGCATTCTACAAAATATAACACCAAATGCGAAAATTGAAGGGACCGGGGCCTACAGAGACCTACGGACCAGGCACTAGAAGGGTCTCTCAACGTCCATCAGACTACCCTCATATCAACAGACACCAATGCACAATCGTATTCTACAAAATATAACACCAAATGCGAAAATTGAAGGGACCGGGGCCTACAGAGACCTACGGACCTGGCACTAGAAGGGTCTCTCAACGTCCATCAGACTACCCTCATATCATCAGACACCAATGCACAATCGTATTCTACAAAATATAACACCAAATGCGAAAATTGAAGGGACCGGGGCCTACAGAGACCTACGAACCGGGCACTAGAAGGGTCTCTCAACGTCCATCAGACTACCCTCATATCAACAGACACCAATGCACAATCGTATTCTACAAAATATAACACCAAATGCGAAAATTGAAGGGACCGGGGCCTACAGAGACCTACGGACCAGGCACTAGAAGGGTCTCTCAACGTCCATCAGACTACCCTCATATCATCAGACACCAATGCACAATCGTATTCTACAAAATATAACACCAAATGCGAAAATTGAAGGGACCGGGGCCTACAGAGACCTACGGACCTGGCACTAGAAGGGTCTCTCAACGTCCATCAGACTACCCTCATATCAACAGACACCAATGCACAATCGTATTCTACAAAATATAACACCAAATGCGATAATTGAAGGGAGCCGGGCCTACAGAGACCTACGGACCAGACGCTAGAAGGGTCTCTCAACGTCCATCAGACTACCCTCATATCAACAGACACCAATGCACAATCGTATTCTACAAAATATAACACCAAATGCGAAAATTGAAGGGACCGGGGCCTACAGAGACCTACGGACCTGGCACTAGAAGGGTCTCTCAACGTCCATCAGACTACCCTCATATCAACAGACACCAATGCACAATCGTATTCTACAAAATATAACACCAAATGCGAAAATTGAAGGGACCGGGGCCTAAAGAGACCTACGAACCGGGCACTAGAAGGGTCTCTCAACGTCCATCAGACTACCCTCATATCAACAGACACCAATGCACAATCGTATTCTACAAAATATAACACCAAATGCGAAAATTGAAGGGACCGGGGCCTACAGAGACCTACGGACCAGGCACTAGAAGGGTCTCTCAACGTCCATCAGACTACCCTCATATCATCAGATACCAATGCACAATCGTATTCTACAAAATATAACACCAAATGCGAAAATTGATTGTACCGGGCCTACACAGACCTACGGACCAGGCACTAGAAGGGTCTCTCAACGTCCATCAGACCACCCTCATATCAACAGACACCAATGCACAATCGTATTCTACAAAATATAACACCAAATGCGAAAATTCAAGGACCCGGGGCCTACAGAGACCTACGGGCCTGGCACTAGAAGGGTCTCTCAACGTCCATCAGACTACCCTCATATCAACAGACACCAATGGACAATCGCATTCTACAAAATATAACACCAAATGCGAAAATTGAAGGGACCGGGCCTACAGAGACCTACGGAACAGGAACTAGAAGGGTCTCTCAACGTCCATCAGACTACCCTCATATCAACAGACACCAATGCACAATCGTATTCTACAAAATATAACACCAAATGCGAAAATTGAAGGGACCGGGGCCTACAGAGACCTACGGACCAGACGCTAGAAGGGTCTCTCAACGTCCATGAGACTACCCTCATATCAACAGACACCAATGCACAATCGTATTCTACAAAATATAACACCAAATGCGAAAATTGAAGGGACCGGGGCCTACAGAGACCTACGGACCTGGCACTAGAAGGGTCTCTCAACGTCCATCAGACTACCCTCATATCATCAGACACCAATGCACAATCGTATTCTACAAAATATAACACCAAATGCGAAAATTGAAGGGACAGGGGCCTACAAAGACCTACGGACCAGACACTAGAAGGGTCTCTCAACGTCCATCAGACTACCCTCATATCAACAGACACCAATGCACAATCGTATTCTACAAAATATAACACCAAATGCGAAAATTGAAGGGACCGGGGCCTACAGAGACCTACGGACCAAGCACTAGAAGGGTCTCTCAACGTCCATCAGACTACCCTCATATCATCAGACACCAATGCACAATCGTATTCTACAAAATATAACACCAAATGCGAAAATTGAAGGGACCGGGGCCTACAGAGACCTACGAACAGGCACTAGAAGCGTCTCTGAACGTCCATCAGACTACCCTCATATCAACAGACACCAATGCACAATCGTATTCTACAAAATATAACACCAAATGCGAAAATTGAAGGACCGGGGCCTACAGAGACCTACGGACCAGGCACTAGAAGGGTCTCTCAACGTCCATCAGACTACCCTCATATCATCAGACACCAATGCACAATCGTATTCTACAAAATATAACACCAAATGCGAAAATTGAAGGGACCGGGGCCTACAGAGACCTACGGACCAGGAACTAGAAGGGTCTCTCAACGTCCATCAGACTACCCTCATATCATCAGACACCAATGCACAATCGTATTCTACAAAATATAACACCAAATGCGAAAATGGAAGGGACCGGGCCTAGATAGACCTACGGACCAGGCACTAGAAGGGTCTCTCAACGTCCATCAGACTACCCTCATATCATCAGAGACCAATGCACAATCGTATTCTACAAAATATAACACCAAATGCGAAAATTGAAGGGACCGGGGCCTACACAGACCTACGGACTAGGAACTAGAAGGGTATCTCAACGTCCATCAGACTACCCTCATATCATCAGACACCAATGCACAATCGTATTCTACAAAATATAACACCAAATGCGAAAATTGAATGGACCGGGCCTACAGAGACCTACGGACCAAGCACTAGAAGGGTCTCTCAACGTCCATCAGACTACCCTCATATCAACAGACACCAATGCACAATCGTATTCTACAAAATATAACACCAAATGCGAAAATTGAAGGGACCGGGGCCTACAGAGACCTACGGACCTGGCACTAGAAGGGTCTCTCAACGTCCATCAGACTACCCTCATATCATCAGACACCAATGCACAATCGTATTCTACAAAATATAACACCAAATGCGAAAATTGAAGGGACCGGGGCCTACAGAGACCTACGGACCAGGAACTAGAAGGGTCTCTCAACGTCCATCAGACTACCCTCATATCAACAGACACCAATGCACAATCGTATTCTACAAAATATAACACCAAATGCGAAAATTGAAGGGACCGGGGCCTACAGAGACCTACGGACCTGGCACTAGAAGGGTCTCTCAACGTCCATCAGACTACCCTCATATCATCAGACACCAATGCACAATCGTATTCTACAAAATATAACACCAAATGCGAAAATTGAAGGGACCGGGGCCTACAGAGACCTACGGACCAGGCACTAGAAGGGTCTCTCAACGTCCATCAGACTACCCTCATATCAACAGACACCAATGCACAATCGTATTCTACAAAATATAACACCAAATGCGAAAATTGAAGGGACCGGGGCCTACAGAGACCTACGGACCAGGCACTAGAAGGGTCTCTCAACGTCCATCAGACTACCCTCATATCATCAGACACCAATGCACAATCGTATTCTACAAAATATAACACCAAATGCGAAAATTGAAGGGACCGGGGCCTACAGAGACCTACGGACCTGGCACTAGAAGGGTCTCTCAACGTCCATCAGACTACCCTCATATCAACAGACACCAATGCACAATCGTATTCTACAAAATATAACACCAAATGCGAAAATTGAAGGGACCGGGGCCTACAGAGACCTACGGACCTGGCACTAGAAGGGTCTCTCAACGTCCATCAGACTACCCTCATATCATCAGACACCAATGCACAATCGTATTCTACAAAATATAACACCAAATGCGAAAATTGAAGGGACCGGGGCCTACAGAGACCTACGGACCTGGCACTAGAAGGGTCTCTCAACGTCCATCAGACTACCCTCATATCAACAGACACCAATGCACAATCGTATTCTACAAAATATAACACCAAATGCGAAAATTGAAGGGACCGGGGCCTACAGAGACCTACGGACCAGGCACTAGAAGGGTCTCTCAACGTCCATCAGACTACCCTCATATCAACAGACACCAATGCACAATCGTATTCTACAAAATATAACACCAAATGCGAAAATTGAAGGGACCGGGGCCTACAGAGACCTACGGACCAGGCACTAGAAGGGTCTCTCAACGTCCATCAGACTACCCTCATATCATCAGACACCAATGCACAATCGTATTCTACAAAATATAACACCAAATGCGAAAATTGAAGGGACCCGGGCCTACAGAGACCTACGGACCAAGCACTAGAAGGGTCTCTCAACGTCCATCAGACTACCCTCATATCAACAGACACCAATGCACAATCGCATTCTACAAAATATAACACCAAATGCGAAAATTGAAGGGACCGGGGCCTACAGAGACCTACGGACCTGGCACTAGAAGGGTCTCTCAACGTCCATCAGACTACCCTCATATCATCAGACACCAATGCACAATCGTATTCTACAAAATATAACACCAAATGCGAAAATTTAAGGACCCGGGCCTACAGAGACCTACGGACTAGGAACTAGAAGGGTATCTCAACGTCCATCAGACTACCCTTATATCGACAGACACCAATGCACAATCGCATTCTACAAAATATAACACCAAATGCGAAAATTGAAAGGACCGGGGCCTACAGAGTTCTACGAACCAGGCACTAGAAGGGTCTCTCAACGTCCATCAGACTACCCTCATATCAACAGACACCAATGCACAATCGTATTCTACAAAATATAACACCAAATGCGAAAATTGAAGGGACCGGGGCCTACAGAGACCTACGGACCAGGCACTAGAAGGGTCTCTCAACGTCCATCAGACTACCCTCATATCATCAGACACCAATGCACAATCGTATTCTACAAAATATAACACCAAATGCGAAAATTGAAGGGACCGGGGCCTACGGAGACCTACGGACCTGGCACTAGAAGGGTCTCTCAACGTCCATCAGACTACCCTCATATCAACAGACACCAATGCACAATCGTATTCTACAAAATATAACACCAAATGCGAAAATTGAAGGGACCGGGGCCTACAGAGACCTACGGACCTGGCACTAGAAGGGTCTCTCAACGTCCATCAGACTACCCTCATATCATCAGAGACGAATGCACAATCGTATTCTACAAAATATAACACCAAATGCGATAATTGAAGGGACCCGGGCCTACAGAGACCTACGGACCAAGCACTAGAAGGGTCTCTCAACGTCCATCAGACTACCCTCATATCAACAGACACCAATGCACAATCGTATTCTACAAAATATAACAGCAATTTGCGAAAATTGAAAGGACCGGGGCCTACAGAGACCTACGAACCGGGCACTAGAAGGGTCTCTCAACGTCCATCAGACTACCCTCATATCATCAGAGACGGATGCACAATCGTATTCTACAAAATATAACACCAAATGCGAAAATTGAAGGGACCCGGGCCTACAGAGACCTACGGACCAGTCACTAGAAGGGTCTCTCAACGTCCATCAGACTACCCTCATATCAACAGACACCAATGCACAATCGTATTCTACAAAATATAACACCAAATGCGAAAATTGAAGGGACCGGGGCCTACAGAGACCTACGGACCTGGCACTAGAAGGGTCTCTCAACGTCCATCAGACTACCCTCATATCAACAGACACCAATGCACAATCGTATTCTACAAAATATAACACCAAATGCGAAAATTGAAGGGACCGGGCCTACAAAGACCTACGGACCAGACACTAGAAGGGTCTCTCAACGTCCATCAGACTACCCTCATATCATCAGACACCAATGCACAATCGTATTCTACAAAATATAACACCAAATGCGAAAATTGAAGGGACCGGGGCCTACACAGACCTACGGACTAGGAACTAGAAGGGTATCTCAACGTCCATCAGACTACCCTCATATCAACAGACACCAATGCACAATCGTATTCTACAAAATATAACACCAAATGCGAAAATTGAAGGGACCGGGGCCTACAGAGACCTACGGACTAGGAACTAGAAGGGTATCTCAACGTCCATCAGACTACCCTCATATCATCAGACACCAATGCACAATCGTATTGTACAAAATATAACACCAAATGCGAAAATTTAAGGACCGGGGCCTACAGAGTTCTACGAACCAGGCACTAGAAGGGTCTCTCAACGTCCATCAGACTACCCTCATATCAACAGACACCAATGCACAATCGTATTCTACAAAATATAACACCAAATGCGAAAATTGAAGGGACCGGGGCCTACAGAGACCTACGGACCAGGCACTAGAAGGGTCTCTCAACGTCCATCAGACTACCCTCATATCATCAGACACCAATGCACAATCGCATTCTACAAAATATAACACCAAATGCGAAAATTGAAGGGAGCCGGGCCTACAGAGACCTACGGACCAGGCACTAGAAGGGTCTCTCAACGTCCATCAGACCACCCTCATATCAACAGACACCAATGCACAATCGTATTCTACAAAATATAACACCAAATGCGAAAATTGAAGGACCGGGGCCTACAGAGACCTACGGACCTGGCACTAGAAGGGTCTCTCAACGTCCATCAGACTACCCTCATATCATCAGACACCAATGCACAATCGTATTCTACAAAATATAACACCAAATGCGAAAATTGAAGGGACCGGGGCCTACAGAGACCTACGGACCAGGAACTAGAAGGGTCTCTCAACGTCCATCAGACTACCCTCATATCATCAGAGACCAATGCACAATCGTATTCTACAAAATATAACACCAAATGCGAAAATTGAAGGGACCGGGGCCTACAGAGACCTACGAACCGGGCACTAGAAGGGTCTCTCAACGTCCATCAGACTACCCTCATATCAACAGACACCAATGCACAATCGTATTCTACAAAATATAACACCAAATGCGAAAATTGAAGGGAGCCGGGCCTACAGAGACCTACGGACCAGACGCTAGAAGGGTCTCTCAACGTCCATGAGACTACCCTCATATCAACAGACACCAATGCACAATCGTATTCTACAAAATATAACACCAAATGCGAAAATTGAAGGGACCGGGGCCTACAGAGACCTACGGACTAGGAACTAGAAGGGTATCTCAACGTCCATCAGACTACCCTCATATCATCAGACACCAATGCACAATCGTATTCTACAAAATATAACACCAAATGCGAAAATTGAAGGGACCGGGGCCTACAAAGACCTACGGACCAGGCACTAGAAGGGTCTCTCAACGTCCATCAGACTACCCTCATATCAACAGACACCAATGCACAATCGTATTCTACAAAATATAACACCAAATGCGAAAATTGAAGGGACCGGGGCCTACAGAGACCTACGGACCAGGCACTAGAAGGGTCTCTCAACGTCCATCAGACTACCCTCATATCAACAGACACCAATGCACAATCGTATTCTACAAAATATAACACCAAATGCGATAATTGAAGGGACCGGGGCCTACAGAGACCTACGGACCTGGCACTAGAAGGGTCTCTCAACGTCCATCAGACTACCCTCATATCATCAGACACCAATGCACAATCGTATTGTACAAAATATAACACCAAATGCGAAAATTTAAGGACCGGGGCCTACAGAGTTCTACGAACCAGGCACTAGAAGGGTCTCTCAACGTCCATCAGACTACCCTCATATCAACAGACACCAATGCACAATCGTATTCTACAAAATATAACACCAAATGCGAAAATTGAAGGGACCGGGCCTACAAAGACCTACGGACCAGGCACTAGAAGGGTCTCTCAACGTCCATCAGACTACCCTCATATCAACAGACACCAATGCACAATCGTATTCTACAAAATATAACACCAAATGCGAAAATTGAATGGACCGGGGCCTACAGAGACCTACGGACCTGACACTATAAGGGTCTCTCAACGTCCATCAGACTACCCTCATATCATCAGATACCAATGCACAATCGTATTCTAAAAAATATAACACCTAATGCGTAAATGGAAGGGACCGGGCCTACAAAGACCTACGGACCAGGAACTAGAAGGGTCTCTCAACGTCCATCAGACTACCCTCATATCAACAGACACCAATGCACAATCGTATTCTACAAAATATAACACCAAATGCGAAAATTGAAGGGACCGGGGCCTACAGAGACCTACGGACCTGGCACTAGAAGGGTCTCTCAACGTCCATCAGACTACCCTCATATCATCAGACACCAATGCACAATCGTATTCTACAAAATATAACACCAAATGCGAAAATTGAAGGGACCGGGGCCTACAGAGACCTACGGACCTGGCACTAGAAGGGTCTCTCAACGTCCATCAGACTACCCTCATATCAACAGACACCAATGCACAATCGTATTCTACAAAATATAACACCAAATGCGAAAATTGAAGGGACCGGGGCCTACAGAGACCTACGGACCTGGCACTAGAAGGGTCTCTCAACGTCCATCAGACTACCCTCATATCATCAGACACCAATGCACAATCGTATTCTACAAAATATAACACCAAATGCGAAAATTGAAGGGACCGGGGCCTACAGAGACCTACGGACCTGGCACTAGAAGGGTCTCTCAACGTCCATCAGACTACCCTCATATCAACAGACACCAATGCACAATCGTATTCTACAAAATATAACACCAAATGCGAAAATTGAAGGGACCGGGGCCTACAGAGACCTACGGACCAGGCACTAGAAGGGTCTCTCAACGTCCATCAGACTACCCTCATATCATCAGACACCAATGCACAATCGTATTCTACAAAATATAACACCAAATGCGAAAATTGAAGGGACCGGGGCCTACAGAGACCTACGGACCAGGCACTAGAAGGGTCTCTCAACGTCCATCAGACTACCCTCATATCATCAGAGACCAATGCACAATCGTATTCTACAAAATATAACACCAAATGCGAAAATTGAAGGGACCGGGGCCTACAGAGACCTACGAACCGGGCACTAGAAGGGTCTCTCAACGTCCATCAGACTACCCTCATATCAACAGACACCAATGCACAATCGTATTCTACAAAATATAACACCAAATGCGAAAATTGAAGGGACCGGGCCTACAGAGACCTACGGACCAGGAACTAGAAGGGTCTCTCAACGTCCATCAGACTACCCTCATATCATCAGACACCAATGCACAATCGTATTCTACAAAATATAACACCAAATGCGAAAATTGAAGGGACCGGGGCCTACAGAGACCTACGGACCAGGAACTAGAAGGGTCTCTCAACGTCCATCAGACTACCCTCATATCAACAGACACCAATGCACAATCGTATTCTACAAAATATAACACCAAATGCGAAAATTGAAGGGACCGGGCCTACATAGACCTACGGACCTGGCACTAGAAGGGTCTCTCAACGTCCATCAGACTAACCTCATATCATCAGACAACAATGCACAATCGTATTCTACAAAATATAACACCAAATGCGAAAATTGAAGGGACCGGGGCCTACAGAGACCTACGGACCAGGAACTAGAAGGGTATCTCAACGTCCATCAGACTACCCTCATATCATCAGAGACGAATGCACAATCGTATTCTACAAAATATAACACCAAATGCGAAAATTGAATGAACCGGGCATACAGAGACCTACGGACCTGGAACTAGAAGGGTCTCTCAACGTCCATCAGACTACCCTCATATCATCAGACACCAATGCACAATCGTATTGTACAAAATATAACACCAAATGCGAAAATTTAAGGACCGGGGCCTACAGAGTTCTACGAACCAGGCACTAGAAGGGTCTCTCAACGTCCATCAGACTACCCTCATATCAACAGACACCAATGCACAATCGTATTCTACAAAATATAACACCAAATGCGAAAATTGAAGGGACCGGGGCCTACAGAGACCTACGGACCATGCACTAGAAGGGTCTCTCAACGTCCATCAGACTACCCTCATATCATCAGATACCAATGCACAATCGTATTCTACAAAATATAACACCAAATGCGAAAATTGAAGGGACCGGGGCCTACAGAGACCTACGGACCAGGCACTAGAAGGGTCTCTCAACGTCCATCAGACTACCCTCATATCAACAGACACCAATGCACAATCGTATTCTACAAAATATAACACCAAATGCGAAAATTGAAGGGACCGGGGCCTACAGAGACCTACGGACCAGGCACTAGAAGGGTCTCTCAACGTCCATCAGACTACCCTCATATCAACAGACACCAATGCACAATCGTATTCTACAAAATATAACACCAAATGCGAAAATTGAAGGGACCGGGGCCTACATAGACCTACGGACCAGGCACTAGAAGGGTCTCTCAACGTCCATCAGACTACCCTCATATCAACAGACACCAATGCACAATCGTATTCTACAAAATATAACACCAAATGCGAAAATTGAAGGGACCGGGGCCTACAGAGACCTACGGACCAGGCACTAGAAGGGTCTCTCAACGTCCATCAGACTACCCTCATATCAACAGACACCAATGCACAATCGTATTCTACAAAATATAACACCAAATGCGAAAATTGAAGGGACCGGGGCCTACAGAGACCTACGGACCTGGCACTAGAAGGGTCTCTCAACGTCCATCAGACTACCCTCATATCATCAGACACCAATGCACAATCGTATTCTACAAAATATAACACCAAATGCGTAAATGGAAGGGACCGGGCCTAGATAGACCTACGGAGAAGACATTAGAAGGGTCTCTCAACGTCCATCAGACTACCCTCATATCATCAGACACCAATGCACAATCGTATTCTACGAAATATAACACCAAATGCGAAAATTGAATGGACCGGGGCCTACAAAGACCTACGGACCTGACACTATATGGGTCTCTCAACGTCCATCAGACTACCCTCATATCAACAGACACCAATGCACAATCGTATTCTACAAAATATAACACCAAATGCGAAAATTGAAGGGACCGGGGCCTACAGAGACCTACGGACCTGGCACTAGAAGGGTCTCTCAACGTCCATCAGACTACCCTCATATCATCAGACACCAATGCACAATCGTATTCTACAAAATATAACACCAAATGCGAAAATTGAAGGGACCGGGGCCTACAGAGACCTACGGACCAGGAACTAGAAGGGTCTCTCAACGTCCATCAGACTACCCTCATATCATCAGACACCAATGCACAATCGTATTCTACAAAATATAACACCAAATGCGAAAATTGAAAGGACCGGGCCTACAGAGACCTACAGACCAAGCACTAGAAGGGTCTCTCAACGTCCATCAGACTACCCTCATATCATCAGACACCAATGCACAATCGTATTGTACAAAATATAACACCAAATGCGAAAATTTAAGGACCGGGGCCTACAGAGTTCTACGAACCAGGCACTAGAAGGGTCTCTCAACGTCCATCAGACTACCCTCATATCAACAGACACCAATGCACAATCGTATTCTACAAAATATAACACCAAATGCGAAAATTGAAGGGACCGGGGCCTACAGAGACCTACGGACTAGGAACTAGAAGGGTATCTCAACGTCCATCAGACTACCCTCATATCAACAGACACCAATGCACAATCGTATTCTACAAAATATAACACCAAATGCGAAAATTGAAGGGACCGGGGCCTACAGAGACCTACGGACTAGGAACTAGAAGGGTATCTCAACGTCCATCAGACTACCCTCATATCATCAGACACCAATGCACAATCGTATTCTACAAAATATAACACCAAATGCGAAAATTGAAGGGACCGGGGCCTACAGAGACCTACGGACCAGGCACTAGAAGGGTCTCTCAACGTCCATCAGACTACCCTCATATCATCAGACACCAATGCACAATCGTATTCTACAAAATATAACACCAAATGCGAAAATTGAAGGGACCGGGGCCTACAGAGACCTACGGACCTGGCACTAGAAGGGTCTCTCAACGTCCATCAGACTACCCTCATATCAACAGACACCAATGCACAATCGTATTCTACAAAATATAACACCAAATGCGAAAATTGAAGGGACCGGGGCCTACAGAGACCTACGGACCTGGCACTAGAAGGGTCTCTCAACGTCCATCAGACTACCCTCATATCATCAGACACCAATGCACAATCGTATTCTACAAAATATAACACCAAATGCGAAAATTGAAGGGACCGGGGCCTACAGAGACCTATGGACCAGGCACTAGAAGGGTCTCTCAACGTCCATCAGACTACCCTCATATCATCAGACACCAATGCACAATCGTATTCTACAAAATATAACACCAAATGCGAAAATTGAAGGGACCGGGGCCTACACAGACCTACGGACTAGGAACTAGAAGGGTATCTCAACGTCCATCAGACTACCCTCATATCATCAGACACCAATGCACAATCGTATTCTACAAAATATAACACCAAATGCGAAAATGGAAGGGACCGGGCCTACAGAGACCTACGAACCGGTCACTAGAAGGGTCTCTCAACGTCCATCAGACTACCCTCATATCATCAGAGACGAATGCACAATCGTATTCTACAAAATATAACACCAAATGCGAAAATTGAAGGGACCGGGGCCTACAGAGACCTACGGACCAGGCACTAGAAGGGTCTCTCAACGTCCATCAGACTACCCTCATATCATCAGACACCAATGCACAATCGTATTCTACAAAATATAACACCAAATGCGAAAATTGAAGGGACCGGGGCCTACAGAGACCTACGGACCAGGCACTAGAAGGGTCTCTCAACGTCCATCAGACTACCCTCATATCAACAGACACCAATGCACAATCGTATTCTACAAAATATAACACCAAATGCGAAAATTGAAGGGACCGGGGCCTACAGAGACCTACGGACCAGGCACTAGAAGGGTCTCTCAACGTCCATCAGACTACCCTCATATCATCAGACACCAATGCACAATCGTATTCTACAAAATATAACACCAAATGCGAAAATTGAAGGGACCGGGGCCTACAGAGACCTACGAACCAGGCACTAGAAGGGTCTCTCAACGTCCATCAGACTACCCTCATATCATCAGAGACCAATGCACAATCGTATTCTACAAAATATAACACCAAATGCGAAAATTGAAGGGACTGGGGCCTACAAAGACCAACGGACCAGGAACTAGAAGGGTCTCTCAACGTCCATCAGACTACCCTCATATCAACAGATACCAATGCACAATCGTATTCTACAAAATATAACACCAAATGCGAAAATTGAAGGGACCGGGCCTACAGAGACCTACGGACCAGGCACTAGAAGGGTCTCTCAACGTCCATCAGACTACCCTCATATCATCAGACACCAATGCACAATCGTATTCTACAAAATATAACACCAAATGCGAAAATTGAAGGGACCGGGGCCTACAGAGACCTACGGACCAGGCACTAGAAGGGTCTCTCAACGTCCATCAGACTACCCTCATATCAACAGACACCAATGCACAATCGTATTCTACAAAATATAACACCAAATGCGAAAATTGAAGGGACCGGGGCCTACAGAGACCTACGGACCAGGCACTAGAAGGGTCTCTCAACGTCCATCAGACTACCCTCATATCATCAGACACCAATGCACAATCGTATTCTACAAAATATAACACCAAATGCGAAAATTGAAGGGACCGGGGCCTACAGAGACCTACGGACCAGGCACTAGAAGGGTCTCTCAACGTCCATCAGACTAACCTCATATCATCAGACAACAATGCACAATCGTATTCTACAAAATATAACACCAAATGCGAAAATTGAAGGGACCGGGGCCTACAGACACCTACGGACCAAGCGCTAGAAGGGTCTCTCAACGTCCATCAGACTACCCTCATATCATCAGATACTAATGCACAATCGTATTCTACAAAATATAACACCAAATGCGAAAATTGAAAGGACCGGGGCCTACAGAGTTCTACGAACCAGGCACTAGAAGGGTCTCTCAACGTCCATCAGACTACCCTCATATCATCAGACACCAATGCACAATCGTATTCTACAAAATATAACACCAAATGCGTAAACGGAAGGGACCGGGCCTAGATAGACCTACGGACCAGAAACTAGAAGGGTCTCTCAACGTCCATCAGACTACCCTCATATCATCAGACATCAATACACAATCGTATTCTACAAAATATAACACCAAATGCGAAAATTGAAGGGACCGGGGCCTACAAAGACCTACGGACCAGACGCTAGAAGGGTCTCTCAACGTCCATCAGACTACCCTCATATCAACAGACACCAATGCACAATCGTATTCTACAAAATATAACACCAAATGCGAAAATTGAAGGGACCGGGGCCTACAGAGACCTACGGACCTGGCACTAGAAGGGTCTCTCAACGTCCATCAGACTACCCTCATATCATCAGACACCAATGCACAATCGTATTCTACAAAATATAACACCAAATGCGAAAATTGAAAGGACCGGGGCCTACAGAGTTCTACGAACCAGGCACTAGAAGGGTCTCTCAACGTCCATCAGACTACCCTCATATCATCAGAAACGAATGCACAATCGTATTCTACAAAATATAACACCAAATGCGATAATTGAAGGGACCGGGGAATACAGAGACCTACGGACCAGGCACTAGAAGGGTCTCTCAACGTCCATCAGACTACCCTCATATCAACAGACACCAATGCACAATCGTATTCTACAAAATATAACACCAAATGCGAAAATTGAAGGGACCGGGGCCTACACAGACCTACGGACTAGGAACTAGAAGGGTCTCTCAACGTCCATCAGACTACCCTCATATCAACAGACACCAATGCACAATCGTATTCTACAAAATATAACACCAAATGCGAAAATTGAAGGGACCGGGGCCTAAAGAGACCTACGAACCGGGCACTAGAAGGGTCTCTCAACGTCCATCAGACTACCCTCATATCAACAGACACCAATGCACAATCGTATTCTACAAAATATAACACCAAATGCGAAAATTGAAAGGACCGGGGCCTACAGAGACCTACGGACCTGGCACTAGAAGGGTCTCTCAACGTCCATCAGACTACCCTCATATCATCAGAGACGAATGCACAATCGTATTCTACAAAATATAACACCAAATGCGATAATTGAAGGGAGCCGGGCCTACAGAGACCTACGGACCAGACGCTAGAAGGGTCTCTCAACGTCCATGAGACTACCCTCATATCAACAGACACCAATGCACAATCGTATTCTACAAAATATAACACCAAATGCGAAAATTGAAGGGACCGGGGCCTACAGAGACCTACGGACCTGGCACTAGAAGGGTCTCTCAACGTCCATCAGACTACCCTCATATCAACAGACACCAATGCACAATCGTATTCTACAAAATATAACACCAAATGCGAAAATTGAAGGGACCGGGGCCTACAGAGACCTACGGACCAGGCACTAGAAGGGTCTCTCAACGTCCATCAGACTACCCTCATATCATCAGAAACCAATGCACAATCGTATTCTACAAAATATAACACCAAATGCGATAATTGAAGGGAGCCGGGCCTACAGAGACCTACGGACCAGGCACTAGAAGGGTCTCTCAACGTCCATCAGACTACCCTCATATCAACAGACACCAATGCACAATCGTATTCTACAAAATATAACACCAAATGCGAAAATTGAAGGGACCGGGGCCTACAGAGACCTACGGACCAAGCACTAGAAGGGTCTCTCAACGTCCATCAGACTACCCTCATATCATCAGACACCAATGCACAATCGTATTCTACAAAATATAACACCAAATGCGAAAATTGAAGGGACCGGGGCCTACAGAGACCTACGGACCAGGCACTAGAAGGGTCTCTCAACGTCCATCAGACTACCCTCATATCAACAGACACCAATGCACAATCGTATTCTACAAAATATAACACCAAATGCGAAAATTTAAGGACCGGGGCCTACAGAGTTCTACGAACCAGGCACTAGAAGGGTCTCTCAACGTCCATCAGACTACCCTCATATCAACAGACACCAATGCACAATCGTATTCTACAAAATATAACACCAAATGCGAAAATTGAAGGGACCGGGGCATACAGAGACCTACGGACCTGGCACTAGAAGGGTCTCTCAAGGTCCATCAGACTACCCTCATATCATCAGACACCAATGCACCATCGTATTGTACAAAATATAACACCAAATGCGAAAATTGAAAGGACGGGGGCCTACAGAGTTCTACGAACCAGGCACTAGAAGGGTCTCTCAACGTCCATCAGACTACCCTCATATCAACAGACACCAATGCACAATCGTATTCTACAAAATATAACACCAAATTCGATAATTGAAAGGACCCGGGCCTACAGAGACCTACGGACCAGGAACTAGAAGGGTCTCTCAACGTCCATCAGACTACCCTCATATCATCAGACACCAATGCACAATCGCATTCTACAAAATATAACACCAAATGCGAAAATTGAAGGGACCGGGCCTACAGAGACCTACGGACCAGGAACTAGAAGGGTCTCTCAACGTCCATCAGACTACCCTCATATAAACAGACACCAATGGACAATCGCATTCTACAAAATATAACACCAAATGCGAAAATTGAAGGGACCGGGCCTACAGAGACCTACGGACCTGGCACTAGAAGGGTCTCTCAACGTCCATCAGACTACCCTCATATCATCAGACACCAATGCACAATCGTATTCTACAAAATATAACACCAAATGCGAAAATTGAAGGGACCGGGGCCTACAGAGACCTACGAACCGGGCACTAGAAGGGTCTCTCAACGTCCATCAGACCACCCTCATATCATCACGACA
>CAJQUW010009621.1:0-22016 GCA_907163375.1 Prostheceraeus crozeri
ACAAATACTGATGCAACAATCTAATGATCGGCATCTCACATCTATTTAAATCAGATGTGAACATTCATGAAACAAAAAGTGTGACTCATCAGTATCATAATACCGGAATCATGAAGGATTATACTGTCAAGGAAGTGACCAATGTCACCACCAACTGACCATAGCAGAGCTTTTTGAATTTCGCGACCAATCAAAACATGACAAGATATAGACCCAACGGGCCAAAATTAATCTATATATATATGAAATTTGCTTTTGGCGAAGTTCCTCACTAATATGATTCATGGTTTCATCTATCTCACACCGACTTCCTCTATGGCAACCTGGCGTAGTATGTGCACTCCCGACTTCGCTCCACGCTATCTCAAAAATTTTTTGAAAATATTACGCATCAAGAAGACGTGCTTCTCAGAAGTGGATGTCCTTTCAGCGTGATGTTACAATAAATTGATGACATGTCAACGAGCGCGAATTGTTTCAGATCGATGATCCAAAATTATGATCTTTTATCATAAATAAACGTCGCCAGAAAAGTGAATGCCATGGTTTTTTATTACAATACGCATTGAATGAACCATGCATGAAGAATCAACATCTCAAAATCATTCTAATTGTGTCCATTTTGATATCCGAGTGTGTCTTATTGTTACTTAGCTAGTGGTATTACCCATATTAAGACAAAACATTCAATCACCGCATTTATATGACTTGCTTGAACAACTACGTTGATTTCAGTAAAAATTGTTACTATTGTACTATAACGTCAAGCTCGACTGTGAATGATGGTTAATTCGCAGACACGTGCTTCATGATTAGAGTACATCTAAAAACATATTTGTAATATTACAGATATCAATTAGGAAATAGTTGATTTACTCAAACACAGTTAAGTATTAAGAAGAGCAGCTACAATTTGTGTTGATTTTATGTGTACGATCCATAGAAACCCGACAATCTATAATAATGAAGGACTTGAGCGGATGTGCACATTGACAAAAAACAGTGCGTCATGGACATTCGATTTCGAGACAACGGTGCCTAAGCGATGGCGGCTTGCAAGCGGTGGGACAACAGTAAGAAGACGACAGGTTATCAGCCACACTTTTGTAAGATATTTACGGTTATTATCACTCTATCTACAAACAGAAAATTTTGACAAATTACGTGCAACAGATCCTTCATGCGGCAAAAAATTTATATACTGTTGTGTATCTCAGCAATTTGTTTCTTCTCCGGAGCCTCTGCAATTTACAAAAGACACATTCTGTCCATTCTAGTCTCGATAGCTGAGCAAAGCGAACTGTCGGATTTCAATGACAAGATCATAGAAATCCGATCCTTGCTTGTTTAGTTCAGCGATGCCAAAATGGATGGCACCTTTTCTTGATGATAACTACTTCGTTGAGGCACGCGCTCAACTATCACTGTCACTAAACCAAGGCGTGCGTATGTATAGAAAGAGCATCGATTCAAAAGTATCTCTGTACATGACAATTTTTTAATGAAAAGATTCCGCTTTTTGAGGAGACTCCGTTCCTGCGGTACAAAAACATTATTTATGCAGTTTTGAAAAGCTATTTTTTTAAAAATTCATATACTACCGAGATCATAGTGTATGGATACATAGGTAGAGTGTCGACTCAAAAAAGTATCTGCATACAGCGAAAATTTTTACATGAAAAGATTCAGTTTCTTGCGGAGATAACGTTCCCGTGGTCCAAAAATTATTTGAGCAATTTTGAAAAAAGTCAAAATTTGCCAATTTTTCTACTACCGATGACTCTTCTAAATAAGTAGTATGAAACACGTTGGATATCAGAAGGAATGAATATTTGCTATTAAGCATGCAAACTAAGCGGAAATCAAGCTGATTGTCAAGAGAACTTCATTATCCTTATTATAATGGAGATCATCATGAAAAGCCGCGATATTATTCGTGCTTTTATGGCTGGAATTTCATGTTTTTAATTCAATTTTCACCGGCATTTGTGATTCACTAAATTCATGTTTCATTTCTGGAATCCGAATATTGATGTGGATCCATTTACATCTTTCAAAGTTAAATGAAATCATTGTCATTGATTATATTACTTTGCTCTGCCAGTGGCAGGTTGCGCTGTGACATGATCACGCGCTCGAAAATACTCTTGAGCTTCAGCATGAAAGCAATAGCAGGTCATCGAGTTGCTAATTTAACAAGCATTACCTCTCCAAGGCTGTCATGACATGGATGATCTGTAAAATAATATCATTTCCTTCCCAGTCAACCCGTACACGTGTAATACACGTGTATTTTTGGTGTAAATGAAAATACACCACTTTTTTCATGTTTATTCGCACTATCTGAGACATTGTCAATCATCTGAGCTGCACGATAGCTGTTTTCCAATGGATAGAAAATTTGATTCAAAAGCATGCATTGACTTCTATGGTTAGCATGTGTTATTGAATTTTGGATATGGTTCTGTTCGATTTTTTCTTTGTCATCTTCCGTATTAGCTGATGTCGATTTCTTTGATCATGCATGGTAAGTCTATGATCTATATTGGTTTGGATAACTTAGCTACACATTGCAGCAACATAAAGCATAGATGTTGTGAATTCAAATTTGAACAACTCCGCTTCATTGCGATATCTCTGGCTAAATGAAAATTGATCTAGTGGAATTATTGAAGGTCTGCAGGATGAAGTCAATTTGATGATCAATTGAAACATTTGAAAAATGGAACTTGATCACATTTTGTGACGAATTGCTCTATATTGCTTCATATTGCTTTATCTGTGATGAAGTCCGGTGAGCTTTACATTTTGTTTCTTAGAATATGCATGCATGATGTAGAGTATTTTTTCTCCAGACATATGCGCTTTAAAATATTAATTCTTTGATATTTTCTGAAGTAACAATCGAGTTTCACTTGCATGTATATCCTTCTGAAAAGCTGTTAATCGCATTAACACCATGTCATATGTCTCACGATTAACATGGCAAAGTCAGAACTTATAAATGAATGTGATCTTTAAGGATTGAATGCTTTTTGTAGTGTAGACGAGATTCATTATTTGATATTACAACTGATTTGAATGAGTTTACAATTCACAAAATGTATCAGAATATTTTTCCTATTACAAGTTTATATTTTATAAGTTTGCAAGTTATATTTTGTAGATAGGATGGTTTGTAAATTCAAAATCACCAGGGACGGAGCTAATACGTTGAGTGATTTTCTGAAGCTGATTATCAACGTCACATCAAGTGAAGAAATATTTTCACCAATGCAGTAAATGACTACTTCTCATTTCTGTTTTATAACTATTTGTTTAATCTATTATACAGATTGTTTCATAAAAATGGATCACCCTTAAACATCGCCTTAACTTCAACTTTGTTTAACTCCGCCAAACTTGAACGAATTTCTCTGAAACTTGGAAGATATGTCAGTTGTGCTTACTAATATCATTGTTGGAAATTTCAAGCATGAATATTGAGTTGCTTTCCTGTTACAGATAAAAAAAGTAGCAGATAATTTGATCTTCATTTAGCAATGTTACACAAAATCATACCTCACTCTTATAAAATTACATTTGTTTCCTTTATTATGTAATATGTTGTTCTACAAGCCAAAAGCTATCAAGCAAAACAAAAATAAAGAAAATCGGTCAATCAGAGCCAGTATAGCACCATTGTTCATCAACAATAATGTAACTGCTACATGTGATTAACTGGACTTCATGTTCCATAGCTTCCTGACTTCGTTGCGGTGGTGTTGGCAGCACTCCTGATTGCTTTCAGCTAGAAATCTATCTCTTACCGGTTGAAAACAATACAAAGCACAAATGAACAATAACGAGATCGCATTCACAAAAGGCAAAGTGTCAGCCTTGCTAGAGCTAAGGTTTTCTTTGCGAGCTACAAGCAAGCGACTAAATGTCCCTTACACAAATGTGCATCGATGGCATAATGATGATTTTCGACTCTGTCGTAAAGAGGGCTCTGGCCGTCCACGCAAAACATCCAAACGTAGAGACCGCCTAATTTTGAGCTTTGTTAAAGTTGATCCAAGTCTCTCGTTAACTGAGATGGCTGCACTAGACTCGTCTATTTCTAAGTCCACTATTCGTAGAAGACTTATTGAGTCGAATTTCAAGAGCTGTAAGAGGCCCTCTCAGATCGAATTATCAGATCAGCATACAAAAAGACGTCCTCAGATGGG
Organism: Prostheceraeus crozeri; assembly: GCA_907163375.1. Lineage (NCBI taxonomy): Eukaryota > Metazoa > Platyhelminthes > Polycladida > Euryleptidae > Prostheceraeus > Prostheceraeus crozeri. Next base: position 4,212 of record CAJQUW010009621.1, read on the forward strand.
CAATGAGTCATTGTCACTGGCGAAATCAATGGGATCGGGTTGTCTGGTCTGATGAGGCATCAGTCCGTCTGAAGGATAGTGATGGTCGATTGAGATTATGGATAAAATCTGATCAGGAAATTCCGAGACATTTACATCGTCCCCGGGTACAAGGTGGTGCGACTCTACTGATTTGGGCTGGCATTTGGACCAATGGCCGCTCTGAACTTCACATACAGCAAGGAACCATGAATTCTGAACGCTATGTGAATGTTTTACGAATGAACATTGGCCAAATGACAGATCAACTTGGTGATCCATCGACTTGGTTATTTATGGATGATAATGCTACGTGTCACAGGAGTAGTAGAGTCAACTTATGCAACAATTAGGGCTTAGGACATTATCTTGGCCAACTCGTTCTCCTGATCTGAATCCCATAGAAAATGTATGGAGTATTCTAAAACTCAACGTTCGTCGTTCACTGCTACCTACAGATGGAGTATCACAACTTACGTCACTGTTAAAAATAGAGTGGAGAAAGTTAAATCAGTCAAAAATCAACGATATCATCGAATCAATGCCCAGACGAATTGGTAATGTCATTGACAATAAGGGTAGGGCCACAAAATATTAGCTTCTTAAGAACCGCTACTGTATCATAGCTTATCAGATTATATAAGGACATTTAAATATATTAGGGATATGAAAAATGAAAACATGAAAAATGCTTTCTGTATCATAGTTATGTTAAATTTAGTCAAATTTTAGGATAATCCACTTTTTATGAAACGGACTGTATTTCAAAAACACCAAGTTCATGTTGTAAATCGCTGCTTTGCTTTCAAAATCGTTTGATACTCTTTTTGAGTTCTTTGCAGAACCCAATCCCACTGTTCAGTGTTCAAACAACTTATATGCAACTGAATGCGATGAAGCCGGAGGTTTTCAGTTACCCTCCGATCCTCCTGCCTAGGAGATCATACGTTTTTTTAACATGTTCATATCAGTCGGAGATTCAGTCGCCTCAGCTGATAGCTAGAAGGCAGATCTCCACGAATTGGCAGAAGCTATCATTGATTTTCCGGCTAGAATTTTAACAGAGACATTGGTTTCAGATGCTGCTGCTGAGAACGCTAAGTTATTGAAATAAATTTCATTTCGAACCTTTCCTGAGACAGATCAATAAAAACGAGTTTCAAGACCATAGGAAGAAGACCTTTGAGTAAGAATCAACCTGTCCATGAAATCAAAACATACCTTAATTGTCCTCAATTCGTTATCATTATTTAATTCCTGACTTTTGCTGCAGACAATTCACTCACATGTAGCTGTCCTATTGTATCACTCTCTGATTTAGATGGGAGATGGTTTAGAATAGACGTGTAAAAATTCATCTAATTATGAGATTTCTAAAATATGAATTGATCTAGAGATGGATTACAAAACATCAAATTAATGTAGAAATGATTCACACGATGTAACTTGGATAATTGCACTAATGAAACGCTAGGAGCAACTGAAGTTTGGATCCATAATTAGGGAATTATATCTAACACTGATGACGGATTATATCAGTCAAGTGATAAGCTTTTTCATTCTTATTGTGCATTACAAATTATTGGTTTGATTGATTTTTTATTTTGTCATTCTACATTTCTGCAGTTTCGTTGTGTAAGTGATGCATCAGATTTCAAAAAGTGAGCATCTGATGAATCCTATCGTTGCTTTAAATTGAATTAAAGTAGTTAATAATTAATTAATTATTGTATTGAATTAAATTAATTACCGATTACATGCAGAGCTTTTGTCGCAATCTTTAATGATAAAAATCTCTCACGTAAATGATAGATATTTATAACTTTATTTTCAATTTATTTCCAGGATTGCTTGCCGCCTGGATGAATTTTCATAACATTTTTTCAACTCCTGATTGGAAATTTGGATTTATGAACTTTGGAATAAAGCTACTTATGAAGTTGTCAGACGTCATTGAAGTGGATGAGATGGTTTTGGCTAGATATGGAATATTTGTGAATTCCTGTGATTTACAGTTTCTAATGTGATAGTCTTTTACTCAAACAATAGTGATTCTACTTATTCGGTGTCTTATAAACTTTCCTGTTGTGGGCTATAGATTTCACATTTGACCGACCATTTAAAGCGATTTATGTGTGTTATGCATGCTCAGAGCAAATATAAGTTAAGAAGCGCTTAACTGTTCGGAATAGCTAGGAGGTAATATGATGCAGATATGAATTCGGAACAAATTTCTAAGCAATCTAAAGGTTGGGTATGTTCGAAACAATAAAAGAATGAAACGCCAAAATAAACTAGCATTGAATTTTAAGTCGTGTAAAAGGAGTGTAATTTTGGTGTATTTGTACACGTGTAATGCACGTGTATTATCTGAACACAAAACACGTGTATTACACGGGTCCGATACACGTGTATTACACGGGTCCAATACACGTGTACTGGTTGACTGGGTTCTGCTTTATGCTATCATGACCAGTCAATTCCGTTGTAATTTCTTCAAAACTGCATAAATGTGCATGTCTCACATTTGGAGACAACTCCGACTGCATCTCCTTTGAGTTCATTTAATAAAATTGAAAGTGTATACATGGGGATTTAATAAATGCGGAGCTGCCACTCTACCTAACATACCTACTCTATGGAGTTACCACTCTATCTAATATATCTACTCCATGGCGCAATCAGACAACCTGCAACTTGCAGAGCAAAATCACATTATCAAAGACAATGATTTCAATTAACTCTGAAAGATGTAAATGGGTCCATACAATCACTATTCAGATTCAAGAAATGAAGCATGAATTTAGTGAATCATGAAATCATGCCGCTGAAAATAGAATTAAAAACTTGATGCTTCAGCCAAGAAAGCACGAATAATGTCGCGACTTTTTTCATGAACACTTCCATACGGATCATCATACGGAACATTAAATACCAAAGACATACTGATCATGAAATTCCCTTAATAATCAGCTTAATTTCCGCTTAGTTAGGATGCTTATTAGCAAATACTCATTCATTTTGATATCCAACTTGTTTCATACTACTTATCTAGGGACGTCACCTCGGAAGTATCTCGGAAGTGCGTCATCTCAGAATTGGCAAAATTTTGACTTCTTTAAAACTCTTCAAATAATTTTTGGACCACGGGAACGTCATCTCCGCAAGAAACTGAATCTTTTCATATAAAAATTTTCACTGTATGCAGATACTTTTTTGAGTCGACATTCTACCTATATATCTCTACTCTATACGTTCCCTTTTGGCCGTCTCTTTCGCATCTGGCGGAGTAGAAGAGTGCGCCGTCGAACCAAGATCCGCATTCGCGACACCTGCATTCTCTCTATTCTCTTATATGGTTGTGAGTCCTGGCGTCTCTCCACTGCCATCGCCCGCCGTCTGGACTCCTATCACCGTTCGTGTCTTCGCCACATACTTGTTGGCATTCGCTGGTTCCATCACGTACTCAACGCTGAAGTTTATGCCATAGCCAGCTCCACTATCGCAATCTCTACCATCATCCGAAGATGCCGACTTCGCCTCCTGGGTCACATCGCTCGTCTCTAACCGGACATCCCTGCTAGACATGCCGTGGCTGCATCAGCTCGTCCCGCACCCGCCCCGGCTGACTTGGTCTTCTCAAGTCTAGGAATTCCTTCCCCTGGCCAACCTCACTGAGCGGGCGCAAGACCGAAGGATCTTCAGGGATCTGATCGCTATGATCACCTAGTGGTCACGCGCAAGCATGCCGGCACGGGGTGGGCAGGGTGGGCAAAGCCCATGCTGCCCTTTTCACAGGGTGGGCAGGGTGGGCAATGTAAATTGCCTTTTCACGGGATGGGCAAATTTGTTTAATTACCTATATTACGCTCATATATTGCCTTTTTTCAAGTAAGCTGTAGGTGACTTCAATTAGGATGTTTCCTTTAGACAGGATGGACAAGTTAATATGCGTCGCCTTTTGTTTGACAGAGTGGGCAAGTTGATCAACATGATTGCCGTTTTGTAGGATGAGCAAAATGATCTATTTTGCCTTTTTACATGGTCGGCATAAGTTATTAATGTACATATGTTGCCTTTTTTACGAGTACGAGGTGGGCACGTGTTTCTATGTTGCCTTTTTGCGCGGCGGCCAAGTTATTCTACTGTGTCTTGCATTTTGACAGGTACAATTTGCCATTGTGCAATTTATATAGAGGATGGGCAAATAGAAACAATGCTGACTTTTCACAAGGCGTGGGCAAGTCTGCGGTCACATTTGCAAAATAGGTAATGTCACACAGTTGGGAGACTCGCGAAAAGTCGAAAGGAATAGTGAATCAATTGAGGGACACTTTTTTTGATCGCGAGCATTAAGTGCTCATACGACGTGATCTGTATAATGGAGAATATTTCCAGGACTACTCAAAGATCTGATGTTAATGCTCAAGAAGCGAATTTCGTCATCAACCTTGCGAAGCAACGATTCAAAGAAATGTGCTGCAATGACGAAGCTAGTAAGATATGGAGTCATGCAGAAAAGCTACAAGCAGAATTAGGGGACGAAATGACAGATAGCATCATGGAGAGAAAGGAAAAGAGAAAAAGAAAACTGCCAGAAATAATGTCCGAAATGACAGACCTGCCTGATATTGATACACCGGATACAACGTTCCAATCTTTTCCCCAGAAGTATTTTGATTTGGTCAATTTGATCGACGGAGCAATGCAGAGAAGATTCTCCCAATATGATTTGAAAATATTAGATCACTTATTTAGATTAATCACCTTCCTTTTCGAGAAGGAATCATTTGACAAAATATTTCCAATTGTGTCCAGAGTAATGAAGCTTCAACAATCTCGCAAAGCAGAATTTGAAGAAGAACTAAAGGGTTTGCCAGTCCTCCTCAAAATGAGAAATTGACAGATCAAACCAAGAATAAAGACGGTTACAAAGATATCAACAATTTGTGATATATTTAGCGCAATGCCAATGACAAAAAAAGCTTGCAAAATTACCCATGACTTGCTGAAATATTATTGCACAGTACCCATGAGCTCAGCGACAGCGGAAGGAAGTTTCAGCGCAATGCGACGCCTGAAAACATGGACCAGAGCCAAGACTGGACCAAACCACCTTAACTCTAGAATGCCGAGCGAGAATTTTGAAATACCTAGAACGCCGAAATGCGTCAATTGACGCAAAGCTACTTTATGCCAGCTGAGATCCAGACTAAGTTGTTAATCATATCCCCATTACCTTATGTGATAAAGGGCGCATTGTAAATGATATCAAATCACATATTTATGAGTAGCAAATTATGCAAATACATGTACATGTAGGCCTATACACAAATACACAGTACATGTCAAAATATGAAAACGATAAAGACTGCTATGAAATCTGTATAATTCATGGAGCGCGACTTACTATCTGTCAGATAGGAAACAACGTGGGCAAATAGGTTTGCAGCACTTGCCACACAATGGTTTTTCACAGTAATGACATGTCATTGTAGATCGGTTGCGATTACATTGACCACTGGTGCATGTTTTTCGTTTTTTGCTTGGTGTCCCGCGATCGGTAGTCCTATGTTCATCTAAATCTGCAATACGTTTTCTGCTTGTACGGGTAGGTTCAGATGAGATCAATTCTTCAACAACAGCTTGAATGAATTTTCTCCTACTAATGTTTTCGGTGGATATACAGGATTTGTACACGATCCAAGCATTGATCAGTGCCATGTCGATAATGTTGTAAAATACATGCATAGGCCAGCGTCTACTGGCAGCCTTGACTGAATAGAGTCGGGACATTTGGTCCAGGATGTCAACTCCTACCTTCAGCGAATTATAGGACAGTACAGTGTTCGGCTTCTGCCTTGGGTTCTGATTTTCGAGAATGAATGCATCAGGGTGCAAGGTGCTCAAAAGTACAACATTCTTTTGACGCTTGCACTGGAAGACAGTCAACAATGCACTAGAATCGTCATTTTTGAACACTTTGGTGGTATGTAGTGACTCTCTTGCCTTGTTTCTGATGGTAGTTCGCGTCTGTTTTTGCGCATCGTTCCTAGGAGGGACATTTGCTGGCTTTGAAGCTTCCTGGCTAGGTCAAGACTGGTGAAGTAGTTGTCAACCGTTACATTGTAGCCAAGTCCAAAGTATGGTTCGCACAACTTCATAACTACTCCAGTAGGTTGACTACCACTTGCGTCTTGAGACTCATCCTTACCTAAGTATGGATAACCATTGCACAGATATTTTGTCTCTGTGTCCACTAAAAGCCAAAACTTCAGGCCAAACTTATCTGGCTTGTTTGCCATGTATTGTATAAATCGGCATCTCGCTTTACATGGAAGAAGCTGTTCATCTGCGGTTAGATAGCCATATGGGTTGTACGCCATATTACAGTTAGCAATAAAATGATTCCAGATCTCAGAGGCGAGGGCAATTTTGTCCGTCTGTAGACGATCTTTCGTCTCCGACTTCATGTCAAACCTCAGAAATCTCAAGATGTCTGAGAATCTATCTCTGGTCATCGTTTGAGGGAAGATTTGGTTACTCCACGCCTTCGACCACATATTTCTGACAGGCGCATTCCTTGCCCCGATAACTGCACGTGCAATAATCAATCCAACAAACTCTTCTAACTCACCGAGGGAGATGTTCCAGGTGTCACTACTGGTAGTGCGCCGAGCTTCACTTACAGTGCATTTTTGAATGTGTCGAAGCATAGGCTCGTCGAAGAATACACGGAACGAAGATAATGGACTGTGTTTATTCACTTTCGTCGCAGCGTATGCAGTTGGTCCAGGTTTTTTGCGAAGCACATTTTGAATTGGAAGTCGACCTGCAGTCACATGCTTTTGAGCTACCAGTAGCCTCCATGTAGTTCCGTCCCGTCCTTTCGTCGTATTCGCCGATTTGTCTTGTGACTGTGGTGAGCACACACCCGATATCACTTCCTCTGAATTTAGAATTCGTTGATTCAATGGCAGAATCTCTTCTTCGGAATCACTACTGCTCGACGAATCTTCCACACTTGTCGGATCGGTGTTTTCATTGTCATCGAATTCGCCGTCGTCAATAATGTCGCCGTCGTTGGATTCAGTTTCTGACTGATCGGATGGAATATCTTGTAAAGCTTGCAATGCTGCCTCGGCAGTGGACGTCGAGCTCGTAGCATTAAGATTTTCAAATTGTCGATGAAGACGTATGCTGATGACAACATGACTTGCTGAGAATGTGTTTATCACATGACATCATGTGACGTCATAACAAGCGAGGTAAGCGTGTCATCTCGTTAGGGGAACTCGGTGCGGAGCTGAATCAGCAGGATGCAGTTATCACTTTACACCATGGCAAGCGATCACTATCTCAGTTGGACATGATGGGGAACTGATGACTAATTCCACATAATGCATTTATCAGGTGCAGTGGCGGCTCGTCCATTTGGGCAGGTGGGGCACTGCCCCACCTATTGAAATGTTGTCTAACTTAAATAACCAGCAACATCAGTAGTAGACTCCATTTCTTGATCATAAATGTCAACTATACTTCATGTACATCTATTCCATTTGCGCGACAGTGACGCTAGCAGAATCCATCAATCGTTTTCAAGACTGATGGGCGCTCCCAAGCATCGAGATTGAGATGACGTGAGAGTGGTTCATTTCACTATCTGAGCGAATAGACAGAATTAACACTCGATGAATGCGTCACAGAATGGGCACTCGAGAGGGACCCTAACGCTTCTGATTGGTTAACCGTCAATGCAAAGACAATGCATTGTGATTCCCTTTTTACTGAGTGAGGTGATGTGAGGTTATCACCAGCGATCAGTCCATGAATCAGCATACAATATCCTTCGGTATCTGTAATCTATATTCAAAGCCTGAATGATAGACAAAATGTTGCTTCAACCGTGTAACTAAATGCAGTGACATAGACTTACACATGTATAGCATGTTGCTAACATATTCTTTGCTTTTCATTTACAAAATCAGATCCTTTTAGACTAGATTTTTGATTATGTAAAAATTTCATGCTTATGCCCCACCTGGACCAAATGTCACGAGCCGCCACTGATCAGGTGACATCATAAGACATCTTGTAAAACGACCTACTTTATCAGTGGGACGTTGTTGAGGTCTCTGCTTGATCTGCATAGCCTATGCATTGTGCAAGGTAAGATGATTTCAGCAATTTGCGTCAATTGACGCATCTTGGCATTCTAGGTTCTAAACATTAAAACAAATGAACAAATCAACTCAATATTGGCTCAAGTTATAGAACTTGATGAAATATCAAAAGCCATGAAATATGTTGGCAGAATCTATAATGATTTAGGAGAAATTTTGACTAAGATATCAAGATTGCTTCAATTGACGCATCTCGGCGTTCTACTGTTAACAATATCTTGTTTGCAGTATTGCATAAGGATTACATAGACGATGTTAATATCCACACCGTTGCTGATGAATTCATCAAATTCAATGAAAAGAGACTCTCATACTTTGGACATTTCTGATCTGGCTCTTGTTTTTCTTGTTTATATCATTAGACTTATCACAGAGGCTTTGATTGTATTGTTTGATATTTTGTACACAAATAGAGCTGGATACCGGTGTCGTGAATAATAATAACCTTACAGTTAAGTACACATTAAGAATATCAAGTTTAAGTCACTGTACGTAAAAGTGTACATAGAACCTACAATATATGATTCGATTTCAGTTATATCACATTGTCATATTTTTAACTTCTCCTTATTCTATAAGCCTCATATTTTCACACGTTATTTCATCGGAATAGAGCCTACTTATAATATTGTTAAATCATGGCATTATGTTTATGCATTTGTTAAAAGAAACCTCTATATAAGATCATTTGAACTCCGTATTCATTTAAGCAGAAGAAAAGTAATTCAAAAATCACATATAAAGTCAAAATTTTCAAATGAAAGGTCCCATACTTGAGATACAAATAAAGGTGCCGATACCGATGCGAGCATGCAATACTATGGACTACGGAACTATTCCTACTGCAGCTAATTGTTATTGCAAAGCGATGATTATCATGCCCCGGTGTAATGAAATCAAGCTCGATCCACAACGTTCTACACCACGCCTAGTATGGAAATCCGCGCGATTCGCGCGGCAGGGAAACTAGTAAGTGCTTCCTGGTCTATGGTTATATAATTCAAATAAATAAAGGCGTATAAAATAGTCCAATTTCTTGTATAGAGGTGTGCATATGCAAAATGCCTTTTTTTATCCTTGCCCATGCTGCCCCTTTTACGTGCCGGCATGCTTGGTCACGCGCCTTCAAGTACAAGTACAAGTAAGAAGATAATGATCAGTCAATTCCGTGGTACTTTCTCCAAAACTGAAAGCATTTGCATATCTCACATTTGGATTTAATAAATGCTTAGTTGATGCTCTTCCTAATGTACTTACTCTATGTTGGATATCAAAAGGAATGAATATTTGCTAACAAGCAAGCATGCCGGCACGGGGTGGGCAGGGTGGGCAAAGCCCATGCTGCCCTTTTCACAGGGTGGGCAGGGTGGGCAATGTAAATTGCCTTTTCACGGGATGGGCAAATTTGTTTAATTACCTATATTACGCTCATATATTGCCTTTTTTCAAGTAAGCTGTAGGTGACTTCAATTAGGATGTTTCCTTTAGACAGGATGGACAAGTTAATAAGCGTCGCCTTTTGTTTGACAGAGTGGGCAAGTTGATCAACATGATTGCCGTTTTGTAGGATGAGCAAAATGATCTATTTTGCCTTTTTACATGGTCGGCATAAGTTATTAATGTACATATGTTGCCTTTTTTACGAGTACGAGGTGGGCACGTGTTTCTATGTTGCCTTTTTGCGCGGCGGCCAAGTTATTCTACTGTGTCTTGCATTTTGACAGGTACAATTTGCCATTGTGCAATTTATATAGAGGATGGGCAAATAGAAACAATGCTGACTTTTCACAAGGCGTGGGCAAGTCTGCGGTCACATTTGCAAAATAGGTAATGTCACACAGTTGGGAGACTCGCGAAAAGTCGAAAGGAATAGTGAATCAATTGAGGGACACTTTTTTTGATCGCGAGCATTAAGTGCTCATACGACGTGATCTGTATAATGGAGAATATTTCCAGGACTACTCAAAGATCTGATGTTAATGCTCAAGAAGCGAATTTCGTCATCAACCTTGCGAAGCAACGATTCAAAGAAATGTGCTGCAATGACGAAGCTAGTAAGATATGGAGTCATGCAGAAAAGCTACAAGCAGAATTAGGGGACGAAATGACAGATAGCATCATGGAGAGAAAGGAAAAGAGAAAAAAGGAAACTGCCAGAAATATTGTCCGAAATGACAGACCTGCCTGATATTGATACACCGGATACAACGTTCCAATCTTTTCCCCAGAAGTATTTTGATTTGGTCAATTTGATCGACGGAGCAATGCAGAGAAGATTCTCCCAATATGATTTGAAAATATTAGATCACTTATTTAGATTAATCACCTTCCTTTTCGAGAAGGAATCATTTGACAAAATATTTCCAATTGTGTCCAGAGTAATGAAGCTTCAACAATCTCGCAAAGCAGAATTTGAAGAAGAACTAAAGGGTTTGCCAGTCCTCCTCAAAATGAGAAATTGACAGATCAAACCAAGAATAAAGACGGTTACAAAGATATCAACAATTTGTGATATATTTAGCGCAATGCCAATGACAAAAAAAGCTTGCAAAATTACCCATGACTTGCTGAAATATTATTGCACAGTAACCCATGAGCTCAGCGACAGCGGAAGGAAGTTTCAGCGCAATGCGACGCCTGAAAACATGGACCAGAGCCAAGACTGGACCAAACCACCTTAACTCTAGAATGCCGAGCGAGAATTTTGAATACCTAGAACGCCGAAATGCGTCAATTGACGCAAAGCTACTTTATGCCAGCTGAGATCCAGACTAAGTTGTTAATCATATCCCCATTACCTTATGTGATAAAGGGCGCATTGTAAATGATATCAAATCACATATTTATGAGTAGCAAATTATGCAAATACATGTACATGTAGGCCTATACACAAATACACAGTACATGTCAAAATATGAAAACGATAAAGACTGCTATGAAATCTGTATAATTCATGGAGCGCGACTTACTATCTGTCAGATAGGAAACAACGTGGGCAAATAGGTTTGCAGCACTTGCCACACAATGGTTTTTCACAGTAATGACATGTCATTGTAGATCGGTTGCGATTACATTGACCACTGGTGCATGTTTTTCGTTTTTTGCTTGGTGTCCCGCGATCGGTAGTCCTATGTTCATCTAAATCTGCAATACGTTTTCTGCTTGTACGGGTAGGTTCAGATGAGATCAATTCTTCAACAACAGCTTGAATGAATTTTCTCCTACTAATGTTTTCGGTGGATATACAGGATTTGTACACGATCCAAGCATTGATCAGTGCCATGTCGATAATGTTGTAAAATACATGCATAGGCCAGCGTCTACTGGCAGCCTTGACTGAATAGAGTCGGGACATTTGGTCCAGGATGTCAACTCCTACCTTCAGCGAATTATAGGACAGTACAGTGTTCGGCTTCTGCCTTGGGTTCTGATTTTCGAGAATGAATGCATCAGGTGCAAGGTGCTCAAAAGTACAACATTCTTTTGACGCTTGCACTGGAAGACAGTCAACAATGCACTAGAATCGTCATTTTTGAACACTTTGGTGGTATGTAGTGACTCTCTTGCCTTGTTTCTGATGGTAGTTCGCGTCTGTTTTTGCGCATCGTTCCTAGGAGGGACATTTGCTGGCTTTGAAGCTTCCTGGCTAGGTCAAGACTGGTGAAGTAGTTGTCAACCGTTACATTGTAGCCAAGTCCAAAGTATGGTTCGCACAACTTCATAACTACTCCAGTAGGTTGACTGCCACTTGCGTCTTGAGACTCATCCTTACCTAAGTATGGATAAACCATTGCACAGATATTTTGTCTCTGTGTCCACTAAAAGCCAAAACTTCAGGCCAAACTTATCTGGCTTGTTTGCCATGTATTGTATAAATCGGCATCTCGCTTTACATGGAAGAAGCTGTTCATCTGCGGTTAGATAGCCATATGGGTTGTACGCCATATTACAGTTAGCAATAAAATGATTCCAGATCTCAGAGGCGAGGGCAATTTTGTCCGTCTGTAGACGATCTTTCGTCTCCGACTTCATGTCAAACCTCAGAAATCTCAAGATGTCTGAAATCTATCTCTGGTCATCGTTTGAGGGAAGATTTGGTTACTGCCACGCCTTCGACCACATATTTCGACAGGCGCATTCCTTGCCCCGATAACTGCACGTGCAATAATCAATCCAACAAACTCTTCTAACTCACCGAGGGAGATGTTCCAGGTGTCACTACTGGTAGTGCGCCGAGCTTCACTTACAGTGCATTTTTGAATGTGTCGAAGCATAGGCTCGTCGAAGAATACACGAACGAAGATAATGGACTGTGTTTATTCACTTTCGTCGCAGCGTATGCAGTTGGTCCAGGTTTTTTGCGAAGCACATTTTTGAATTGGAAGTCGACCTGCAGTCACATGCTTTTGAGCTACCAGTAGCCTCCATGTAGTTCCGTCCCGTCCTTTCGTCGTATTCCCGATTGTCTTGTGACTGTGGTGAGCAACACCCCCGATATCACTTCCTCTGAATTTAGAATTCGCTGATTCAATGGCAGAATCTCTTCTTCGGAATCACTACTGCTCGACGAATCTTCCACACTTGTCGGATCGGTGTTTTCATTGTCATCGAATTCGCCGTCGTCAATAATGTCGCCGTCGTTGGATTCAGTTTTCTGACTGATCGGATGGAATATCTTGTAAAGCTTGCAATGCTGCCTCGGCAGTGGACGTCGAGCTCGTAGCATTAAGATTTTCAAATTGTCGATGAAGACGTATGCTGATGACAACATGACTTGCTGAGAATGTGTTTATCACATGACATCATGTGACGTCATAACAAGCGAGGTAAGCGTGTCACTCGTTAGGGGAACTCGGTGCGGAGCTGAATCAGCAGGATGCAGTTATCACTTTACACCATGGCAAGCGATCACTATCTCAGTTGGACATGATGGGGAACTGATGACTAATTCCACATAATGCATTTATCAGGTGCATGCGGCTCGTCCATTTGGGCAGGTGGGGCACTGCCCCACCTATTGAAATGTTGTCTAACTTAAATAACCAGCAACATCGGTAGTAGACTCCATTTCTTGATCATAAATGTCAACTATACTTCATGTACATCTATTCCATTTGCGCGACAGTGACGCAAGCAGAATCCATCAATCGTTTTCAAGACTGATGGGCGCTCCCAAGCATCGAGATTGAGATGACGTGAGAGTGGTTCATTTCACTATCTGAGCGAATAGACAGAATTAACACTCGATGAATGCGTCACAGAATGGGCACTCGAGAGGGAGCCCTAACGCTTCTGATTGGTTAACCGTCAATGCAAAGACAATGCATTGTGATTCCCTTTTTACTGAGTGAGGTGATGTGAGGTTATCACCAGCGATCAGTCCATGAATCAGCATACAATATCCTTCGGTATCTGTAATCTATATTCAAAGCCTGAATGATAGACAAAATTTGCTTCAACCGTGTAACTAAATGCAGTGACATAGACTTACACATGTATAGCATGTTGCTAACATATTCTTTGCTTTTCATTTACAAAATCAGATCCTTTTAGACTAGATTTTTGATTATGTAAAAATTTCATGCTTATGCCCCACCTGGACCAAATGTCACGAGCCGCCACTGATCAGGTGACATCATAAGACATCTTGTAAAACGGACCTACTTTATCAGTGGGACGTTGTTGAGGTCTCTGCTTGATCTGCATAGCCTATGCATTGTGCAAGGTAAGATGATTTCAGCAATTTGCGTCAATTGACGCATCTTGGCATTCTAGGGTTCTAAACATTAAAACAAATGAACAAATCAACTCAATATTGGCTCAAGTTATAGAACTTGATGAAATATCAAAAGCCATGAAATATGTTGGCAGAATCTATAATGATTTAGGAGAAATTTTGACTAAGATATCAAGATTGCTTCAATTGACGCATCTCGGCGTTCTACTGTTAACAATATCTTGTTTGCAGTATTGCATAAGGATTACATAGACGATGTTAATATCCACACCGTTGCTGATGAATTCATCAAATTCAATGAAAAGAGACTCTCATACTTTGGACATTTCTGATCTGGCTCTTGTTTTTCTTGTTTAAATCATTAGAGTTATCACAGAGGTTTTGATTATATTGTTTGATATTTTGTACACAAATAGAGCTGGATACCGGTGTCGTGAATAATAATAACCTTACAGTTAAGTACACATTAAGAATATCAAAGTTTAAGTCACTGTACGTAAAAGTGTACATAGAACCTACAATATATGATTCGATTTCAGTTATATCACATTGTCATATTTTTAACTTCTCCTTATTCTATAAGCCTCATATTTTCACACGTTATTTCATCGAATAGAGCCTACTATAATATTGTTAAATCATGGCATTATGTTTATGCATTTGTTAAAAGAAACCTCTATATAAGATCATTTGAACTCCGTATTCATTTAAGCAGAAGAAAAGTAATTCAAAAATCACATATAAAGTCAAAATTTTCAAATGAAAGGTCCCATACTTGAGATACAAATAAAGGTGCCGATACCGATGCGAGCATGCAATACTATGGACTACGGAACTATTCCTACTGCAGCTAATTGTTATTGCAAAGCGATGATTATCATGCTCCGGTGTAATGAAATCAAGCTCGATCCACAACGTTCTACACCACGCCTAGTATGGAAATCCGCGCGATTCGCGCGGCAGGGAAACTAGTAAGTGCTTCCTGGTCTATGGTTATATAATTCAAATAAATAAAGGCGTATAAAATAGTCCAATTTCTTGTATAGAGGTGTGCATATGCAAAATGCCTTTTTTTATCCTTGCCCATGCTGCCCCTTTTACGTGCCGGCATGCTTGCTAACAAGTATCTTAATTAAGCGAAAATTAAGCTGATGATCTATGTGTAGGAAATTTCATTAATTGCATCATAATGCAAGTCCTTGCAAGTCTTCAATGAAAAGCTGAGAACTTCTTGCTTATATGTCATGTTTTTAATTCAATTTTCAGCGGCATGATTTTGTGATTCACAATTGGTGTAATTTCTTGAATCTGAGTAGTAAAAGCAATGTGGACCCAACTGCATCTCATAAAGTTAATTATGATCAGCTTATATGATTATGATGCTTTGTTCTTTCAGTGGCAGGTAGCTTTGATGTGATCAAGCCCAAAAAAAATATTATTGTAATAAAGCAGCTTTTAGTAATGGTAACCTATCGAATTGCTAATTTAAAAAACTACATTTTGTCTCTCCAGCAAAGCCCTCCAAATTGTCATGACATGGAAGTTTTGTGGAATACTATTCTTTATTCTGTATTCCATCACGAATCGGTCAAATTCGTCCATACATTTCTCCAAAAGTGAAAAAAATTTGCATATCTCACAGTGGCATCTGGTATCGACTCATATTCATCGAATGAAATCGAAACTGTATACACATTGGAACTCAATAAATTCAGAGTATTGCTTCTCTACCTAATAATACCGGTACCCGTACTCTATGCACTATAACTTGCACCTGAACCTAGAAAAAAATAGTTTGCATGAGACGACGATTCCGATGCAGTTAACAGATTCTTACCGTAAAACGCTTTTCATGCGGATCATCTCATAACAAAATGATTATATGTCCGCAGAGAAATTGTAATAGGTGGTATTGTGCGCCACGAAGCCTATGGCTTGCTGTGCAGTGCACAAACGCTGTTAAGATTCTGATCCTAATTGGATTCCTTCTTATTGTGATCAAATAAGTTCTTGCATGTGAAAATCAAGGGCAGCAGTGCCATCCGGTGCCCGATAGATACGGTTGCAATTTACTTTAGTTTCACAAATCTTGTCCTAAAAACTTATGTGCGCCGCACAAACTGGTTGGAAATCTGGTGTGCATATCATAGCCTCTTCAGATTAACTCCCACGCGAACACGCAGCAAACTTAACAAAAGTCTTCCAGAACTGACGTCCTCGAACACATGCTGTATTTCCTTCTATATATTCCATGACGCCTGCTTCTTTCCTGACAAATGAACAAGATACAGTCGACAAATTTAGTTGAGTAACTCCCCAAACCTAATTTTCTCGATTTTTTCTCGTCATTTTCCACAGGAATTATTGACTGACGTGCAATTTTTTGCCCTCTACATTAAAGTAGGATGCCAAGACGCTCTTCTCATTTTTTTTTCGTCTTGTGCGATTTTTCATATCCGCATTCTCAATCAAGTAATACAATGTAGATTGAGTTTAGAAATTTGTATGAAACTTTGAAAGGTCCACGACATAAAAGAGAACCAATCTTCTCACAAAAAAAATCAGCAAAATTCATAGGTCCTACGTTCTGTATGTGCACTTATCAACCATTTCAAATTTGCGAGAATTAGTTGTGTCGACGCCAGCCAGGAGATAAGTTGTTTGTGAATTTATGCAGCTGATGTATAAATATATTAAAAATGCTTTTTAGGCAGTGAATTGCCTAAGTTTAACAGGGATAAAAATTTTCCGAAAAATATTGGAAAATAGTTGGAAAAACCGTTTGAAACTTTAGACTATTTGTGATAGACACCATAATTTGTGCCCTTACTACCACAAGTCGAGGGAGTTACGCCACCAATAGTATTGTTTCTAAAACTCTTGATTTCATCATACAATATTCGATTAAAACGAATGTGAAAAATGGAATAATTTTGAAATTTTTTTTTAGTTTTGTGTGGTGCAGCTCTGTGCACCTAATTTGTATCACATAATACCGATGCAGACAGCACCAAATAGAATTGGGTCCTACAAACTCTTGATTTCAATCATTATTTTGATTTAAAAAAACGATCGTAGCTATGAGAATCCTGACCGCGGAATTTTAGCATTCCTTTGCCGCTAGTGGCTGTGCTAGTGTGTTAAACATTATTAATTTTCAACACAGACAAACCGTTTGAATAACGTGAAATCTCGCTTTACACGTGTATATTTTCCATGCAATGAAGAAAAATTTTGGAGGAAACTAAAAATCATAGCACTTTATATTGGAGTTTGCTTACTAGAATTGAAAGTCAAGCTTAATTATTGCAGTGTTTGATTATAGTGATGGCAAAATTTACCATGAAGCTGATGAACATGTGAAGCATAATAACACACAACACTGCAAACCTCACCTACATGAAATAAAGTTCGGGTGCAAAACCAACTAATAAACAAAAACCCTCATAAAAACTAATCCCAAATGAAGATGGTTTGGCTATTTTTTTGTTCTACTAGACCAATGTTTTCGCGGAAGCGGTCGCCTGGATGAAATCCGACGATTTGGTAGGTAATTTTCCATACCAAACTGTAATGAGACTGCCAAATCAATCTTGAATTATATTGGTTGCTATCCTAAATTTCTCCTTTGGCTTCATTTCTCAGCAACGATGATTCGCTACCAAATGATTCTGGAAGCAATGGTCTTAAATTTTACTGAACTTTTCATATGTAGCTCATATGTGCGTAACGCACAAAATTAACAGTAGGTAGATTTACTATACATATTTTTGGGGAGCGGCAATAATGTGTTATGCATGATAGGTAATGACCTTTCTGAAGTTGTGTGGAATTAGAATTTCAGATCTAATTTCCTTTCTTCTACGC